>JAQIWG010000396.1:0-35233 GCA_034695025.1 Chamaedrilus cognettii
TAGCGTGTTTGGGCGGAGGCGGTGGGGGGGGGGGTTAAGAAACTTATTTTGGCTTAAAACCAGAAAGTAGCACGGGGTAAAAAACTAGAACTCTCAAACTTAAACTCGAGAACCCTAGGGTGCTCTTTCTATCAAGATGGGGGGTGCAATCTATGGTGAGGGTTCAACCCCCCGCCCCCTCCCCCCCCTCCCCGTCGTTGCGAGCGCTGACGTACAACACAGACCTCTGTAGGCCTGCGAGCAGCAGCATATATACATACAGACTATAACATACACTCCGTCTACGATCTACCCACGCGTGGCCATACAAGCGTGACTCACTACTGCAGCCGCCAGCCTTCACTCGCCTGCCAGCTACTAGTCAATAAGCACCCGGCCCGCAGCGGGTCTATTTCTGACTGCATAATCAATTCAGTGCATCTTACTGTAACTGCGCTACAATGCCCTAAACGAATGAATTCAGAGAATGGCAGAATTTACTATGGCCCGAGTTATTGCCGCTTGGCAATTGCGCATTAATGAAGCCGCGTTCAGAGCCGTCGGAGACCAATATGACAGGGAACTCATTTAATAATGCAAATTACATACTGAAACGAGTATAATATACAGCATTGTATAATAAGCTGCATTCTGCGTTGATAGCCCTGGCTCATAGGCAATAAAAACCTAGAAAGTGAAATTCAACAAGATTTATAAAAATTATGCTAAATAGAAAAATGTATTTAAAACAGTAAGCTACGAGTAGTGTGCAATCGCAATAATCAAAAAATTCTGCTTTTCACAAGAATTCTGTAGCCCTGACTTTCCTTGGCTTTGTTTATCAGTTTTATCTACAAACACTACAAATCGAGTTTAAGTACTGATCACACTTGGTTCATATGTACTACAAGTTCAAGTGTTGATTACACAGCTTAAGAGCTCTGTGATGTCAAGAGCCCAGGACACAAGGATGGCCAATTTTCATAAATACATCTGTTAATATAACTCCAACTGCTCTCTACACTGCTCTGAAGTGTCTCTATTTCTGTATATAAGTGTCATAATAAAAAGCCTATAAATGTTAACTGGAATATCAACTAATTTTTTGAATAAAATAGATGCAGTAGGTATGCATGGTGCAGTATGCTACAGTTTACATGGCAGCTCCACATCTACATTCTACAAGTTCTCTCAAGAGTATAGAAACCGAAGCGGTAGTCAGGAACAAGCTTCAATTTTATCGGTCATAGGTCATATTGCGTAGGATACTGTCAGTACCATACTGTATTCACAAAATTATTGCTATCAATTCGCTAACTGTTCAGCAGCTAAAAATACTGTGATGTAACTGAATGGGTTTAACATATTGTGATAGAAATATTAACTAGTTAGAATTAACTAACTAAACTAACTAACTAACTAACTATAGAATTATAAACCAGTTAAAACTGGTTTGATGGAACGCAGCTGCCCACTGCTGATACATAAGCAGCAGGCATACCTGTTAAAGAAATACCGATTAAATAAAATCGGATTCATGGATTCATGAACCTCGCCTTAGAATTAGATCAGTTCTTTATTAATCTTTTTGACAAGATGATGAATGTCATGCTGGCATAACCACTGCTATTGGTCAAACGGCAGATCGGCGACAGACTCATACGCAACATAGTCCAACAGAGCATGCACAAACCACACCGCACACTGCACAAGCTATGTTGGCACTCCACAGCGGTGCTTATATTTTCTCACCTAAACTTTGTTCATCCAACCACCATAGTCATAAGTTTATCTCAATGTTAACCCCTGACCTACACTTGAACTCTTGACAATTTAGACTTGGACAACCCTTAGTACTACTAAACCAACTTGAATTTTAACAGCTCCAAGTCTGACCCAATGATGTCTAACCACTTACGATCTACTCTAGGTATCTATGCCAGGAAGAAAAGTAGAACAAAGACTGTATGTCAACACAGCTGGTGCGATCTTTGCAAACAAACAAATTTTAGTTCATTCACACTGTGATGTTATCAAAGAAGTTACAGGTCGCGGACGCACAACAGTACAACTCTAACGCTTTACACGGTTCATGCGTATATTGATACTGCGCATATTTACTCTGCTCTCTCCGCGCCGCAGCCAATCAAAGAGGCCCGTTTTCTTTGTCTCCACTTCACCGGATTTCTCCTCGGCGGTCACGTGGTACAACGTCGTCTCCTTGACGATATATTCCACATCCAATCAGAGGCGATTTCAAACATCTACGTATCTAAGAATACGATCTTCGCCGATTTTGCGCGATTTCGACTACGCCAATTCCTATTTTAATAGCTTCCGTTCCGCTTTCTTTATTTCATTCAAACAGACTGGATAGTATTTTAATGCGGATATTGCGTAAGTTATACGAACTGATTTATAATTTGATGCATTATTATATAAATTTTAGTGATATAATATTTATGAGGCAAAAATAAACGATTGATGAGTTATTTAAAGTTCCAAATTTTGAATTAAACAATGAAGCCTACTAGCACGCGTTAAGCTATGCCGAGGCGCGGCTACGATAAATTGAGCTATGATTAAGATCCATACTAACGACATCTCTCAATCAATCTAAAACGTCTTAGAATTATAGTTTGAACAACAATGTTCAAAGAAATTCGGCTTACCGTTTTGGGCATTTTGATGGAGTTGATGCCTTGGGTTCAGAGGAGGAAAAGTTGACTAGAGCTGCCTTCAGTAGCACAGGTCAATCAACAACCGCTGCAAAAACACAAACTGCGCGTACATTCCGCAGTTAATTTATGCCACATGCCAGACAAAATTAACCTCGTAAACAAAAAGTGTACTGAGTCGGACAACAAATCTATCAATATTATCAGAACTTCTAGATATCCAGCAACGGAAGTCACAGAACACGAGCACTGCGTGGGAAAAATGAAAAATAAAAATCTCCATCAATACAGCAAGTTGGTATTCGATACAGATCAGGATTGTACTACACCAATAACTGTCGTACTGGTATCAATTATCATCTATCAAATTGTCATCAGCCAATCGTTATTTATCTCAAACTGGTTAGACCAAAGTGCAAAATCAATATTCATAATGCATAGGTTATATCAATATGAATTTTTTAATATCACAGGACTTCTAATATTCTCTATCATGTTCATGCTCGTATCAATTAGTTACCACCTACCGTAATCACTTATTTATTTCGCGGAACAATTTAAACTTCATTAAACATGCAAAAAAGTTTCAAGTAAAATTGTTTCACAAGATGTAAACAATTGTTCAGTAAAGTTCGCACCGCACAAGTCACTGTTGAGAAATTATTTTAGGTTTTTCAGCTTTGTAACTATTGTACAACGAAAGAGCCAAAAAGGCAATAATTCTCTCTTCATGGTCTCTTTTAAAAAGTTTTGAACCTGTCATAATTATGAAATGACATGTATTGCCACAAAGAATAAAGTTTGAACTATCACCTAAAGGCGCATAGCCAACTTGCACTTATTTTTAAGTCCTAAGCTTGTATTGAACTTGATGAACTTTGATGTCATGAGGTCCCAGATGTCGTCCCTGGATGCCAAACCGGACTCCAAACATATTATTATTACCATTAAGATCAACCAAATTCTAGAACCTGTTAAAAATAAGCAGGGCCTAATCGCTGTAACAAAAATCTGAAGTTTTTCTCATAACCTAGAGACTAGAGTCCCAGATCTGACATCTTTGAAAATTCTTACCAATAACTTATCCAAATCTTGAGTTAATCCGAGCGACAACAAGAGTATTTTAAACTATACCTTATTTGTTAACTAATGTATTTCAAATTTTTGCAAGTTTGCTTAAGACAGTCTCCTGTTACGTCCGCGTTGAGACAGAATTAAAAACCGGTACGTAGTCTCGACACAGGTTTAAAATGTTCATTGTTTGAATATTAAGCACCGGTGGCCATTACAACGCAAGCAGAATATGTGCTTGAACTAAATTTTCCACAGATCTTTAAATTCAAATTTGACACAAATGCTATTAATAACCAATGCACGCCCGCATGTTCAAAAGAATACTTAATAGATATGAACACAATAGCAGCACTATTCAGAATATCCTGGGAAGAATAGTGTTCAGCAGTACTCACATAAATATACTAGGTGTACTAGTGTTATGAGACTTCAAGGACTGGGGGTTTATGAAGTGTGCACTTCAAAAGATTCAAAGATTCAAGTATCCAACACACATCTCCGTCATCAAAGCACGCACCGACTGCGACCATAAAGCCCACAGGGCCTCACACTGGGCATGCACACAACCTACGAAAACAACTGCGTACAGTGTGCAATGGCCTTGTGTCATCAATGCATAAACTGCGTGCAGGTGAAGTCAGCGAGTCGGCGGTCATTGGACTTGTCAACAGTCTAGGGGAACAAGTGGGGAGGTGGGAAGGGGGCGGGCGGATATGAATGGACCAATGACGGCGTGGCAGTGCGGGGGCGCAGCGGATGACGGAGCGAGGCTATTAAACTTACGAAATCCGGTGAACCCACATCACAACTAAAGTCGGTCAATTATCGAAAGCCCTCGACCCATCTTATTCCTATTTCTCGACGATATTAAAATATTTAACGCACGGAAGATATTTGACACGTGGCCTCAGCGCAGCGCTACATATCTACGATGATAAGACGTGCGTCGATATCGAGTCACATTTTCATCAAAACAACCCATTTTTAATTCAAATAAAATAGACAAATGTCGTACGCGGGTTAGCACTGAAAATAAAATTCTCCTGCTCAACTTACCCACAGCCGTAGCAATCCAAACGAAGAAAGGTTCAAAGTTCAATGTGATAGGGATAGACGGCTATATAATTTGAACGATTTATTTGAACTTTAGATAAGTGTTCGCTCCAGCGCCACGCCCTCGAGCCAGCGCAGCAATAGGCCTAGGCTTAGGCCATTAGGCTGTTAGGCTACTAGGCTAGTAGGCTGCTAGGCTAAGCCTGAGTCAACGCTAGAGCATGCGCCATAGTTATTTCAAGCAGCTGCGTTTTGATTTTTCGTAGTCATACGGAAAATGTTAAAGCACGCAGCCCATTATCTTGTTGTTTATTAACTGCACATTTTTTGACCCAAAATTGAAATTTTGACTATTTAAATATTATACACCATACACCAATACTACACATCATGTAAGTACACACATTGGAAATCAATTTTTCCTTTCCGTGTAGGACTCTCAAGCTGGAAGGGGGAGGAGAAAGGCGGGATGCCAGCAAATCAACTATATAATTATTATTCTACATCAGATCTGGTGCTGTCTTCGGTGGAATAAACTTTTTATTATAGCATCTAAACGTATACAAAAAAGAAGAGACCAACGCGTTTTCAAATGCGACTGCAAGTTCATTCAGTAATTGAAAAGTAAAAAAAACATTATAGTGCACGCGGTATACGGTAGCATCTTTGCAAAAGTTGGTTGCGTTGTTGATTTCATCAGATACATACATGCAACATACTATAGAAGTATATAGAGTTGACGTTATAACTTAAAACCGGAAAAGATTATTCACTACGAAAATGCATTACGCAGCGTGGTTTACAAAGATTTCCCGCCATCGGCGATGTCCCAATCATACTGGCGATAGCAAAAAAATTGTCATATTAAATTTTAGTGATATATTTAGGACCATACGGATCTGGATACGGATAATCATTATTAAATTTTATATCCAGATATTTTGGAACAATTTCGTTTAATTGTTTTTCATTGGGGCCTATACATATCGTCATTGTTCTCTAAGGAATTATCGAAGAAAAATAAAAGTACACCACATAGGTGCTGCAGCTGCTTGGACCAAGGGGGTCTCTACAGGTACTATATCGAGGCCCGTATAGAGATAACGGGGGCGGGGCTTGGCTCGCGGGTCAAACCAATACCAATTATCAATCGTCAACAATTGATCGACAGGGTCATGACCCTTTCATATCCAATTACAATAATAAACAACGATTACCCATAATTTAAATCAACTTCCGTTTTTGGTTAAAATCTCCTTCCTTTGAAGGAATTTGGCAGCTAATATATGCGCACACTAGACTTTAGATTTCTGTGCTCTGGACCGCTGCTAGATTTGAATCGTCTGACGCCAATCCACTTGACGCTCTAACTGCAAATCACGAGTCAATTTTACCGGTATTTAACCCTGACCCAACCTATTACAGTTACAAAGGAATTATTTTTTTTTAAACTGCTTTTGTCATTGGCTATCATCGTAATGTTCCCAAATTTGTAGAAATCGTCAGCTAATCACGTTAGCAGGATATCGTGACGCGGACCAATCACAGAAGGCCATGTGTTCATAACGATATTCCGTAGAATCCGTAGAATCCGACTCAAAAGGCCTATTTAACAGTAATTTTGTATGTAAACTTTGTTAATTCATTATTCTGAAATTGAAAGGGGAACGATTTGATTCGAGATCGAAGTTAGTAACTAAACTAGACTAGACTAACTACTTATCTGTTGTTAATATACATGTCAATCAAATTTAGTATGAGTTAATCATCTATTACAATTTAGCTGCCGGTAGAGCGATTTCTTTCACAGGCCTATCTAATCGTAATTTAGTGAAATATACCGAAAATTATACATCGATTAAAAAAATTGAAGGGTGTGATTTCTGTAGTGATTGTATCTAATAAAACTATAATTTTAAATAGAAATATAGTTGATGAAATGAATTTTTGTTTCGTTTGAAAATCAATGCCGGTTGCATTACGGTGTCAATTATTATAGGACTTCAATCGGATCTATTTATATTGAGAACGGATGGTTTAAGTTTTAACGAGTTTTACGATCATGATCTAGCAAAAACAACATTAGCCGATTCTGTGATATTATGTTTTTGTTTATTTGTGACGTGATTGATGACCAGGAGTAGAGATGGGTTGCAACAACACACGGTCGTCGTGGCGCGTTTGGAGGACGGTCCTTCTCTCAGTCCTGCTCGCCTGCCTTGCACTCACCACACTCACCACCGCCAAGAAAATCTCTGAGGCAACAGCAGACAACTGCGAAGGTAACCTTAGATTTTAGAGTTGCTCATTCTGTTTATGGCAAATGCTGATGCTGAGCTTTTTAATTCACTTATAGTATGATATAAATAGTATTTATTTAATAGTATTTAGATTCTATTATATATATATTATAATACTATTTATATTAATATAAATAGTATTTAGTTTCTGTCGTATGTAAATCGTATTAAATGATTGTAAATATTTATAAAATTGTAATGATTATGAAGGCCTAGGTCAAGGATTGTGGGCCCAGCTCCGGAAACTTGAAAAATATTTGGTTTCAATTTTCCATTACAAACTAAGAGATCGGTAAATTAGCAAAATATTAGCTATAAGGAAAATGATTTGTATGGATATGGGAGCGATGATGGGGGGTATGATGTAAACCATTGAAGCCTTTGCGTTTTCAGTTTGCGTCAAGTTCATTGGGAAGTTCATCGAGTCATTGGACGAAGACACTAAGTCGACACCAGCGAAAGTAGAGGCAGCCTTCAGGAAGATGTGCAAGACATCAAAGAAGGATGACAATCGATTTGTAAGAAGAGCCGCCTGAATATGCAACTCCGTTATGTATCAGGCGCTGCTTTAGAACTTGTTTGAACTGGAGTTATATATAAAGAAGGAACTGTAACCTAGATAGTTACACAGCGTAGTGTAATAATAATCTGACTATGCCTATTGTGATGCAGCTGTGTGATGCAACTCTACAGAAATGCAGATTGAATCTATGAAATTAATTTCGGACTTTACAGCTAGCATAGGCCTATATGGCTATTGGTTGTCTGATTCAAAATCCTTCTCTAATTTACAATAATTTCTCAGTCAATGTACCAAGCAGATATTACCTGTTGCTTGTTGTCAGGCATTTGCAGAGCAATAGTTGCTAGGCAATGGCTGCTAGCAATGGTCGCTAAGCAATATGGTTGCTAAGCAATATGGTTGCTAGGCAATGGTTGCTAGGCAATGGTTGCTAAGCAGCACTGGCCTGTGTTGTCGCGCAGTGTTACTATGTGGGAGGCCTGGCCGAGTCGGCGACCGGCATGCTCGGAGAGATGTCCAAGCCGGTGAGCTGGTCCATGCCCGCGGAGAAGGTCTGCATGAAGCTCTACCGCATGGACGAGCAGATCTGTGATCTCCGATACGGTAACCGGCCCCTCTGATCTGCTCATTTCAGTAGTACTCCTGATTCGCTCTATTTTAGCAAAGAAATGACTATTTTTGTCATCATTGACAATGGCAATTATGGAATGCAGAATGCCTGATAAGGAGACCTACTATGCAGATAATCTCTTGAGACCCTGTGCATCTTGTTATTCGCTTGCTCATGTGATACGTGTTATATAGGCCAATGAGATACTTGCGACCGATGTTCTATATTTCACACGGTTGCTGTTACAATGTTGTGAAACATTTTTGAAGTGATCGACTGCTTTGAGTCATTCTTTTAAATGGCACAGATCAATGCGCATGTGCGTGGCTCAGGAGGGAATCAGATTTGTGATAGAGTGATGATGAATGAGAGGGTTAGGTGTAGTAGGCATGCCTAAAATAAGGTTTTTTGCAGATTGTGTGTGCTTAACTTGAAACGGGCCAGAGTTGCACTATGCGTTGAAACTACCTATGGTGTCGTTGGCCTACTTGGTTTTTAAAAGCTGAGCAGGGGCTAAATTTAACTAGTGCTGCTGTGAATGAGTGTAAGCATGTTGCTGTTGTGTGTTACCAGAGAAGACCCTCGACCTGTCGACGGTCGACGTCAAGAAGCTGAAGGTGCATGAGCTCAAGAAGTTGCTCTCCGACTGGGGCGAGCAGTGCCGCGGCTGCTCCGAGAAGAACGACTATGTCAAGCTTGTCGGAGAACTCCTGCCTAAGTACGCGGGGGGCTCCCCCCCCAAGTCTGATCTATGAGCGACTGATCTATGAAGCTTCTGACTGAATATGTGCAGTGTTCAAGTACAACTCCGGCGAGTCAGTGGATGTGATTTGAAGTAACGTTTGAGGAGATTCAAACCATTATTTAAGTTAGAAATTTTGAATCCAATTAATTTTTTTTGTGGTGTGTTTTGGGGGCTCTGAGATTGATATGGCACATTAGGTGTGCCATCTGGGTACATTTCATTACAAGCCCTGTTTCATCGTTTGAAGAGCTTAAATTCATTACAATATGTATTATTAGACTGAATTTTTCAATAAATTTATGTTCATTTGGTTATAGGAGCCAACTAGTAGTCTGTATAGTTTAATAAAATGGTTCCAATTTTGAGCCCAGTGATTGATGATTCATTACTCTCGATTGGTCAGTTTACTTGAAGCCTGTAATGAACTGAAGGTTGACACCCACCACACTGTCGTCTTTTTTGAACAAATTGGATGATGTCGCTGAGCATCTTTGTTTGTGATGACACATTTCTGGGCGATTTGTGTGCAGCGCGGAGCGCCTGAAGTGCGCTGCTGCTGTGTTGTCTGAGATGCTGCGTCATGTTTGCACAAAGCTTGAATCAGCTTTTTCTGCATTTTGATGGCAAAATGTGGTGCAATTAAAGGATGCGCAGTTTATGAGAAATGTAGGCAATATGATCTTAGGATGCATTTTTTTGACAAATATCGTTTAGTTAGTTGCGTTAAAATTTCATTAGCATCATATTTATAATGTTGCATGCTTTTGAATCCTTTCACAACGGATGAGAGCAAGAAATGAACACTTATCGGTATTTGATTATTACTTTGGTTCGTCTATGTCTGTTGCAAATATATATATCAAACGTTTCTGATAGAGCTGATGGTTAAATGTGACAATGAAATAGAAGATGAATTCCTTATTGCTATTATTATGGCAATACAAAACCTCTAGGTTTAGGAGGTTCTCACTGCGTTTGTCACGAATTGGATGGAATATTCATGCGAATTTGCTCCATTCTTGTCACCCGTGGCTATGGTAGATCTTGTGTGGTTTTAGATTTTTTTGTCAGCACTTAAAATAGGCAAATTGAAGTATTGCGATGAGGCTGTGTTCCAGTTATTTGGTTATGTAAAACTTTGTCAGTGAAAGTCTGATGTTTAAGGTTAATAATAGAGAATGCTATTTAGGCTCGATCGAAACCCGATGAATGCATATTGTATTTGGTCTGTGATGGCTTGTAAGTGTCGCGGTGTGTCAAGAAATATTAACACGCTTAAATACTACTACTGGTACAATATTACAAGTATAGCTACATTTCTTAACAGTTTAATTGTGCTTCAGAGTTTATTTTTTTTTGATGTCCGATGAACTCGAGTATGATATCTTTTTTCAAAGGGATATTTTTGTTCTAGGACTGCTATTATTTTGCTGCAACAAATACGTTGTAACTGAGGACAATATTACAAAAATTTTGAGGCTGCTAATAAGAGTATTAATTGTGGTGAATACTGCAGCTACTGCCGTTTGAAAGGTAATGTGCATTCTGATGGTGGTTATCAAAATGCCTATAATAAAATTTATGTTTACAATTGTTTGCTTTTGAATATGATGGCTGCTTGAAATGTCTCGAACAAGATCAATAAAATCTTGAAATATAGTTTCGCTTGTGAAATGCTACATTTTAGTCTTGACAAAGATTTAAGAATTTTGATTGGACTGGACATATTATGTGATTGGTTGGCTTCACAATTTTGTTTGTCTTGTAAAATTTGTGTAACTCTTTGGTGTTCGTATTGTTTTGTTTTTGTGCAACAAAGTAAATTTTGCCCATTTGGTCTCGTTATTGAAATGATTTTCAAACGCTCATGTTCATGGTATCATATCTATCTATGTAAACCGCAGATTGTAGTCATCAAGATATTTTTTGGTGAAGTTGTGATAGAGGCCTTCGTTTTTCAACCTACCACTAATTAACTGGCGTGGCGTGCATGCGGCTCGTCTAAGCCCTCTCATTGGCGCTTCACAGTGATTATGGCGTCGAAGAATTTTTAGCGAAGCTCATCGGCATTACGATTGAGAGTTTGTTTTCGATCATCAGCCTAGGAAAGGCTTATGGGCTTCAGAAGATGGGTCTTATGGGCTACGGGAAGAGGGCTCGCGAGGCATAGGCAGGGGCTGCTTAATCGATTTTAATGAACTTAAATTCTTGAACGATTGATGATTATAATTCATTTTACATTAAAACAGACCTATCGTAGCCTGGCCCCGGCGGCCAATCATAAGATTGAAGGAAGCCTAAGTTTTTAAACAAATAAACCCCTTAATGTCATAAGGGACATTTTTATTAAAAACAGACAATAAGCGTCTCTTTCAGTGTCTAGGCTATAACTTTTGATCATTCAATGTTTTAACTGTGTGTGGGCACTTGTTTATAGGGCACTTTTTCCACTAGACGGTTAATCGTTCCGGAGCAAAACAGTTAATATATATTTTTTATAAATCTTCGAGAATGCGTCCCGAGGCGTAATGCCCTTTTCTGCTATAAAAAATAAATAATAGAGATCTAACATAAAAATAAATCGGATACGATTCGGAGAAAGTTCTGTCGTTAATCGAACTGATTTTAAATGATTTTGTCGTAAAAAATGAATAAGTTGAAATTTATAAAATTTAATGACTAATTAGTGAAGTAAACTGTGTAACTAAGTGACGCCAGGCTAATTTGTAAGTAAATTGACCTTATTAAACGCAGGCTATCATGCGAAATTTATGCTTTAACACTCCACGTTACACTCGTAAATGCTTCCCTATACCAGGACCCTATAGGCCTACTGTTTACTATACTAGTATTGTACTAGTACAGTATATTAATTATTTATCATATTAGTCATTTTGGGTACCCGTGATTTGACCGATCCTTGCCCCGTGAATTTACTGAAACGAGTTACGCCGTTTAGTTTGGTGCCTCTGCGCGTGATTCCGTTAATGAGCGGTCAGTGTTTAACTGTTGTTTCACGTTGTGCAGTGTTGCGATGGGGGAGGCGCGCAAGGCCCGTGTGATGTTGTTGGACGATCGGCACCTCGACATCGTCATTCAGGTAGCTCGACCCATCGCTTTTTTGTATTTAGTGTTATATGACTTTGTTTTTGTATCTTGAGTTCATTTACTTGTTTACTTTCTGATTTCTCTTGAATTAGCTAATTCAAATGTTGAATTGCTTACGGAAATTATTGTAATTCAATCATTCGATTGCGTGAAATCTGTTGACAGCCCAAGTTGTTTGCCTCTGAGCTGCTGGATCTCGTGACGTCCTACTTCAATCTGAGAGAGAGCAAATACGTCGGGCTCACCTTTAAGGATCAGTCGTCAGTAGTGTTTTTATTATAATTCTCTGTATATAGTTATCGATTATCGTAACGAAGTGAACTCTGTAGGCCTACGTTTATAAGTTTGTCTGCCTATGGGGTAACAAATAACAATTGCAAGTAGCCCTAATGCTCATTTCATTACATAAATCTATTGAAATAAAAAAATCTAAAATATTTTCAATCTGAAGATTTCTCAGACTAGTTCTTTGGATCTGGCAATTCAAAGTCATCGGAACACTTCCATAATTTGTAATTCTTTAACACTTGACATTTATAAATTGGAAACCATTATTATTTCTTTAAAAATGTTGAATAAATAATGATGTTAAGCCAAAATTTGGTCTCATTTTATATTTTGATGCGATTTTATTGATTCATTGCTGTGATGGCTGTTGTTGATGTACGCATTATGTATTGCGACTCAGGTCTATGAGGCCTATGAATGCCAATGACTTACGTTAGCGATGGTTCTGTTGGCAGAAATCACTATCGGCAGTGGCTGGCTCTGGACAGAAGAGTGCTCGAGCAAGAATTGCCCAAAACTGAAACGTTGATTTTCTATTTGCACATCAGGTACAAAGCTAATCATATATTTCTTGCTTTCACACCTACAGTCGTTCTCAGCAATTGCTGATACATCTGATCTATAATTTGCTACCCCTCGCAGGCCGCGGCATACAAAATTGGCTTGCAGCCCAGAGAACCCGGGCGAGTCTGAAAAGGCAACTGAAGAAGGGGAAGCAAGTTTTCGCTGGACTCCGAGGCAATGAATCAGACTGTAAGAGTCTTTGTTGCTACACATGGTCCTTAAGCTTTTAAATTACGCATAGTCTATGAACCCCCAAACCACATCACCATCATTTGCTCTTTTTGAACATCGAATTGGATGCAAATGTTGTTCAGAATATCTTCGATCAGTCAATTTTATTGACCTATTTTTGCTAGCTGTATTAATAAGTCTGTATTGGTGCTTTGACTTGTCTTGTTATTGGTTGACTACATTAATCATAGAAGGATCATTGCCACTGATCTTTCCTTTATGGTCTTTGGATGACTTTTAGTGGTAACAATGCTGTACACTCTCTTGTAAATGTTTTTCTGTAAGGTTATACATGATCGTTCTACTTCTTCTTTTTAATTTCTATGTCACAACATATGATTTAAGTAAGGAATGAAATACGTTGCCAATTATATGAGGCTCGTCCGTTTGTGTTCTTGTTGCAGGTTCTACGTGCGGTGCATCAGCTTGCTGCGTGACAGCGCGACCATGGAGTTGTTCTATGCGCAGGCACAGGCTTCCGTCGCCACGGGACTGCTGACGCCATCTAGCGCCGTCGTCTTTCAGCTCGCCGCTCTCGTCCTGCAGCGACTCTACGGCGACTACGACAGGTGAGTCTGCTCCTCACAATGCTCTTTTTGCATGTAATGTCTCTATGGCTACTAGGAGAGAGCAATTGGTTGCGTGTTGTGGCCTATGAAGAACTAAAGTGTATGTAATTTAATTTCTACAGGACAAAGTTCTACGAACTTGTGTGGCGTGCATGCTTTTTTTAGCTTGTAAACAGAGATTTATAGCTGTTTGTTATGTGCAGATAGTTGTGTATATAGCTGTGCAGAGTGACGATACTGTAGTGTGACTGTGCAGTGTGGTGACAGACACTGCCAAGAAATTAGAATGATGGATGCACGCCCTCTTCCCTATACTAGGGCGATTTTGAGGTTTTTATGCCATGTAGGCTGCACTGCTATCGCGTTAGTTGGTGTGAATGTTGTTGTAACTCATCATAGGGCTTTCAGTGCTGCTGCCCTGCCGTTGCTGGTGCAGTGGCTACGAGGGTTCTATTCCTCTGTTTGCTGTGAGCAGTGACTCGGAGTCGCGCCACTGCCTCAAGAAGCATCCTCTGCTGCCGGTGGCGACACTTAAGGAGCACCCGGACATTTCTTACTGGTCAGTGTGGCTAGAAGTCTTACTTAGGTTGGAGATTAGTAAAGTAGTTCTGTGGGTAAACTTTGTTCTACGCGATTGCGTTGTTGCCCTCGGCACGTTGCAGCTGTCTGCTATTGGACAGGCTGCGCGTAGACATTAGATATTGTACTAGTGTTTGGTGAATATTTTTTGTTACATTTTCTGCTCAAATTATTTTCATGCGCTTGTCGCTGTTTCTGTATCTATTGAGCTTTTTTGCCTAAAAATTGATACGGTAGGTTAAAATGTGCAATATGATGACGTGAACTTACTGTAGTCTAGTTTGTCATCTCGAAGAGATTTGTGTGTGCCGCGCTTCAGAGCCATAGAGAAGCGAGTACTGAGGCTTACGATATTATATCGTATTAGAATCTGATCGGCTATATGGTCTTTTGAACCTTGTCGCTGTCTACGCGCGGACGCGCGTCCACCGGCTGTTCAAATTGTCCGCCATAATGTTTCGAAAAATAGACGGACTCTGCAACGATAAAATGATAAAAAATTGTTGTAAAAAATTAGGCAATGTTTCGCTACGAAGCCTCAAGTTGCACAGTGAACTGCACAGTGAACAGTGAACCCTAACCCTGACCTTTTCAGATTTCCTATTTATGATGAGAGATGCAAGCGAGAGATCACGCAACATTCAAATCGAGAATGGCATAAAATATTCTCAAATTTTAGACAATAACATACCCTAATCTTGTTAAATCGAGAAGAATTTTTTTTACAATTTTTATGCAAATTCAAAGCATCATGAAATGATGTTTTGGATTCATGATGTTTCATGGATGATGTTTCATGGCGGCAATGCTTGAACACCAGTTCTGACGCCCACATAAATTTTGACCACATTCAACCTGCGTTAACACAGTGAACAATTGCGTTACTGGTAGTTTATTCCTGTACCTGCTGTGCAACGCTTCTATGTGTGTGTTGCAGTGAGGACGAGGTGATAAAGGAATACAAACTACTGCAGGGTCTCTCATCGGGAGTGGCTCTTGTCAGGTAGCGAATTAATTTAACGCCCTCATTTCTTTCTCATGTTACTTCTGAATGTTTAATATAATGCATTCTTTCGTTGCAAAAAATGCTTTGTCAGCATTTGCTTTATGTATTTGAGAAACGCTTTTGTGCATTTATCAGATGCGTGAGTGTAATTTTCACGTTGTGATGCAGATTGATGAGAATGCGCAAACATTATGCTGATGTGCATTGGTTTTACTTGTTTTTGACGACTGCATGCACCTTATTTTGTTTTTAATGAATAATCGTTGATGTATCCTTTTCCTTGCAGGTATATGGTGCTCGTCCAGGGCCTGTCAGCGTACGGAATTCACTTCTACGAGATTAAGGTCGGCTGCATTCGACCATTTTCTCTGCTTCTCTTCTATCATTTGATTTCCTTTCTGGTCGCATCTGTCTGACTCTTTGCTTGCGTTGAATAAGGAAAATGCAACTCCCAAGTTAGAACTTTGGCAATGTTTTGGCAATACTGTGCTGTATCAATGTTTTATTTATTTATGTGAAATTTTTCAGGAAAAGCAAAGTGATTCTTTGAACAATGTGTGTCAAGTATTGAAGTAAAAAACTGACACTGAGTAATTTGCATGTTTTATTTGAACTCTATTGAACCCTGAGAGCTCTGATTGGCCTATTGAACCTCGAGCGCTCTGATTGGTTGCAGGACAAGAGCTCCATACCATGGTGGCTTGGCGTCGGCTATCGAGGAATCACCATCTATGACTACAATGACCGAACCAAACCCAGAAAAGTATGACCTTTAACATAGTATGACCTTTGACCTAATTTTTTGATCATTGCTAGTATTTTGAAATATATTGATCTTGACTTTATGCATACCATTCATTTTTGCATTAAAAATTTTGACCAAAATTTACTTGTGGCTGTGACTTGATGGTAACATATTAACTGCTTTAAGTATTCATGTTATTGTATGATACCATTTGAATGCGGTATAGATTTTAATTTTTAGCTTGGTCTCATTGTTGTCACATATCTGTTCAGGAATTTCCATGGAGCAGTTTGGAACATCTGTATTTCCGTGACAAGAAGTTCTCCTTTCAGATCTTTGACGTTAAGCGGTATGTGCTTTGTTTGTATTTAGGTACCGGCAATTTTTATGCGTGCAATTATTTAATGGGTTTGTACTTTTTGAATGTGATCTCAGGAAATTATTATTATTTGTTTAAGTTAGATTTCAGGCTTGCTCCTCATTGCAGAACGTCGTCTCGACGCCCGTTCGCCGGCGGGGGATTGGTGCACAGCTGGTGGGCCGCGACGGCCTCACTGACCCGCTGCATCTGGGCCATGGCCGTGGACCAGCACCAGTTCTACCTCAACGGGGTCGACGAGGTCAGGCCTGGCTAAGGGCCTGTTTTATGAACGATTCTTAAGATATTCTTAACTTTCTCCCTAAGTCAAATTTGTAGAAAGGAAATCCAGCGCCGACCGCCATGACGTCATCATTTTGCAGTACGCCCAGGTTGGATTGTGTGCAGGGTGTGGAAGGCTCCCTGTGCTCGGCCCGCTCCCTCTCCGACATTGCTGCTGCCCTCTGCTGCTCCTCCTCCACCTTCAGCACCCCGTCCTCACTCACTTCCCCCCCCAGTTGCGACTCCACCCTCCCCCGCTCCTCCCTGCTGTACACGGGGGCGGCCTGCGGGGCCTTGCAGGGAGACTCCCCCGCGGAGAGCTTTGTGTCTGGGGAGAGCTCGTATTATTCGGCGAGGGGGGAGAACGAGGATTCAGTGGATGGAGGGGTGTCAGGACTCACTGCTGCACAGTGTCAGTTATTCAAGCTTGTTTTTCTCTTCCTGATGCAGCATTTATGATAATGATTGTTTTACCATTTTTAAATGAATAGTTCTTTTTCACTGAACTCTTATGAGCAATGTTGATAATGTGTCTAAGTTTATTCTGATATTTTGTTTTATAATTTTTATATGTAGTGTTATCAGTTACTGATATTTTTATAGATTAAGAAAATTACTGAATGCTTCAAAAAACAAAAAGAATGTCAGTAAAAAATGTAATGTTGTTTCTCTCAGTATCTCGTTGGTCACGCTGCAGTGTACCTCACTCTGTCGTTGGTCATGCTGCACAGTGTACGTAGCGGACGAGCAGGCGCTGGAGTCGAGTCGCCTGCGACAAGAGTACACGGAGCTCGCCCTGCGGCGCGCGCAGCTAGAGGCAGCTCTCTCCGACAAACTCACACTGCTGCGCAACGTCTGTTTGGAGGAGTCGGTACGAAACTCACCACACTCTCACACTCACATGTTTTGTTTATTGATTGCTGTTATTTTGCTGAATTCAGTAGAAAAACAGAGCATATGATAGTTAGTTTACTTTTTGTTGGATCATGTAAAGGTATCAGAAGAAGAGTCAAAACGTTTAATGCCAAGGATCTGTCATGTAAAAGTACACCGTTGTAATTCGATTGATGCCAGTTGTTGGTATGGCTTGTAACTTTGTGTTGTCCTAGAAACCGAGTAACAGCTTTGTGCATGTCTAGAAAATAACGCGGCTGCTGTGTGTAGATCACCAATGTGTGTGCCGTACTCACAAACTGTAGTATTAGAATAAGATCACCGATGTGCTGTGTGTTTGTAGAAGATCACAGGGGTGCTGCCGGCAGAGTGCCCCACCCCCGACGCCCTTCGCGCCGTCGCCGAGCGTCAGAGCTTCACGACAAAGAGTCTCCTATCCTCGCCCCTCATCGCATCCAAGCTGCAGGGCATCTGGGTGAGATACTGGCTCCTTGCTTATCGCTTAACTTGCGTGTTAACTAGTCAATGATATGCTCGTTGGTTACTTTGCAGCTATAAATGAACTAATTCACTGATACAATGGTAACAATCGCAATAAACATTATCTCACGTTGAAGTAAACAAAAAACTGGTGCAACATGTGTAAAATATAGAATTATAGAAGATGTGCATTAGGAATCGAAGATTGAAACCGAAGTAAGTTCAGAATGTATTGAATTACACTGATATGGACTGTAAGTTAAGCGAAAGTATTATATGCGTTCTAGCGTCTGTTCACAGGCTGGTGATTGAGGAGAGACATTTCTAGTTACAATAGTGTTAATATTGAACAGCGTTCAGTTGGAAGGATGTGTTGGCCAGGTGCCCGAGTCAGCAGAGCTGCGGGAGCTGGGGGAGGAGATCGAGCGCCAGGGGTCCATCCTGACTGCGGCGGCGGCCAAGGGCGCGCTGTCCTCCCGGCGCAGCTTCCGCTCCAAGCGTCGCTCACAGTCCTTTCAGCGCGCAGCAGACAGGGTACGCGCGTATCTTCTTCAGTGTTCTGCCACGTGGAAGGTCTTTGGTATCCAAAGCTTCCAGCGCGAGGCCGACAGTACAGGGTACGCGCGTATGGTTGTATCTAATCCAGCTTGAGCAGCGGGCAATAATAAAAGGCGGTATATGTTCTTTATTCATTAACACGCTAGCAGCTGTGAATGGTGCGTCAAAATGGTATTCAATCAAATCTGTCTTTAAGACGATTGCTGCTTGCTCCATTTGTTACTGTCTACAAGGTTGCTGTGCAAATGATATATACAAACTTTTTGTAATATTGAAACATATTGCTGACGATAGTGAATGAATATATTGTTTGCTGTACAGTTGCGCAGCCTGGAGGCGCAGCGCATCAGCGTGCTGCTGAGTGAGCACCATGCTGCACAGCAGCAGCAGCGCAGCAGCCTCCTCCGCAACCCCTCCTCTCTCTCAGCCAATCAGAGCCAATCTTCTTTACTCTCAGCCAATCAGGACAGCCTTTCTCTCAGTTCAACCAATCAGGACAGTCTTTCACGCAGTTCAACCAATCAGGACAGCCTTACGCGTGTATTGGCCTCATCACTGGCCAATAGCAGGGCTTCCCTCTCACCCGATAGAGAAATTGGGACTTGCGTAACCATCAGTGTGGGGGAATCAACTTCAAGCAATAATGACAATAGGGTGCTTTCACATTTGTCCAGTAAGGACTCGCTGGCATTAGTTTCGTCCAATAAGGACGTAGTACCATCATTTCCATCCAATGAGGGAGAGATCAGTGCTGCGCTATCGACCAATAAGGAAGCCGGTGCTATATCGTCGTCCTATAAAGAAGTCGGTGTCGCTGCTACTCTCAGTCGGGATGGCTTACAGCTTGATCTGAATGATAGGGCGATAGAAATCCATTCTAATACACGTGGCTGTGAGGCAAATATTCCTTCCTGCGTGCAGCAGCAGCATCAATCACAGCAGCAACAGCTAAATCAGCAGCAGCAGCAGATGTTTGGGAGCGGCTACATCCCCAGCTCCGTCTACTCGACGCGCACTCAGTACCGAGACCAGACCTACCCCACATTCGCCCACTCACCCCACTCCGTTTCACGCTTCGCCCATGCGACCCCACCCCAGTCCGGGGGCGGCGACAGCAAGTCAGCGCTGACCCTATCGCTTGGATCGAGCACGGGGACGGTTTGTTTAGGGATGTCGATGTCGAGCAACACTGGGATGAGTTCTTCTCCAGTTTCGACTTGTTCCGTCTTGGCGAGTCCCTGTACGCCGATGACGTCACGGGGGGTCGTTCCGCCCGCGCCCCCACAGAGAAGCTACACTCCGGGGGGTGCTTTTACTCTGGGAGCATCCTTGGGGGGCGGGGGGGTGGGGGATAGGCGTCGCGTCGCAGTTAACAACCTCTACAACACGGCGACGGCGCGCAGTTTCTGCTACGACAGCGCTGACGAGCTCAAGACCCCCTCCCCCATCCCGCTCCTTGTACACTCCCCCTACTTGGTGGCGCCGTCAGACGGTCGCGCGGCGGCGGGAGGTCGGTTCAATTTCGCCGAGCCACCACTGTCAAAGAGTCGGTCGCTAGCAGGCAGCGGGCAGGACGTGAGAGCAGGAAACATGCACACGCTCGTAGGGTCGCTGGAGGTATTGGCGCAGGGGCTGGAGCCGCACGAGGGATCCTGCTCCCCCCGCTTGGGGGGAGGGGAAGGCGGGGGAGCTCGGGGCGCGGCGGCGAGGGTGCAGCGGTATGAAACGCACGTGGAGGTCTCTAAGCCGTTTTCAATGGCAGACGCGTTTAAGTACAGCGAGAGGAGACGGAAGCAGGGGGGCGGGGGGGCGGGATTGACTGCAGGAGGGACGTTGGATGTGTAGGGAGCTCTGGGCTGTGAAACACGTAGGGGGGACACTGAATGCGTAGGGGGCTGTGGGCTGTAAGAGGGGACACTCAAGAGAAGGGATCTCTGGGCTATCTTCAATAAAGGCGGCACTGAATATATAGGAAGTTCTTGGCTGTCAGCTAGCGTAGGGGAGACAAAATGAGTAAAAGCAGGGATGCGGAACGTGCAAAGAATTTAGTGGAGATGTTAATGATGCTGCTGCGCGAGAAGAGCCTGGATGAGTGGTGCGATCGTTTGAGGGGGAAGTCCATCTGCGCAAATACTTGGCTCATAGGATCAAAGTCTCAAACGATGTGATAGATCTATTTAATGATGGCTCTGCATTAAGTTGTGTGAATGGGATCAGAATCATCATCAGTTTTTACATTTGGATTTTTAATGCCTCTCTAGTTATATCACCGATGCAGATGCGAGCCTCGATCCCAAACGGATGCAATCGTGAAAAATGTGCGACATATGCTGGCATCGAAGGTTGTGTGGCAGAATGTTTGTTAATTTTGCCCCGTGTTAAACTAACAAAATGTTCTATATTTACTAAAACAATGAGAAACCTACTCGATTTTGAATTTTTCTCGACTGATTAGGTGTAAACTGTTTCAAATACTATTGAAATGGTTCGGAGAACGCTATTTTAGCATATATTATATTCATATGTAATTATCAGACTTGTATGAGATACTTCGTTTAATGGTCGTTGCGTATATATAACGCAATTGCTTTCACATCTTTAGGCATTTATTCAGAGATATAATGATTGACAGATATACCAGTTACCCGTCAGATGCTAGAGTTTAGATTTGATTCACAGCCATGCGGTGTATCAAAAATTATCTAACTGGTCATTGGTTGTAACTGGAGTAAATAATTATAGTTCTATTTTATCATTTTTATGCCACTTAAACATTAAACCATCTCCATTTAATTTAAATACCCCATACTTTGTATATTTTATGAAGTTTGTCTTAAGTCCGTCACCGATTTTAAAAAAACCAGAAAATTTGAATGTCAAATTTTGCTCAAGTTTTAGCCAATGACAGTCTGTGATTGGCTTTTGGCGCTTGGTGTATTTTGAGCTATAATGAATATATACCCAATAGTGAGCTTTTGTCGCTGCGTAAAGTATATTTTGCAGTATTGTTGTGTCTCCAGTTGTAAAGTGTACATTTTGTATCCAACAGCGTTGTAAATGTTGTGATCGATAGGGGCCAAGTCGCTAACATTGATTGCCAATATTCGCCGCTCAATTAGGCCGATGATGACGTCTTCTTTCGTACGTATCCGAACTATATTATGCGTTGTATGTATTGAATATTTCAATCTTAACGCACCGAGGATGTATATTTTTTTGTAAGGCAAGAGTGAACGTCCCTCGACTCTGTGCCACTTGTATTTATTATTATCGTCCTCAAACAAATCTTGCTACTGCAAGATGGTCTGTTCTGTTTTCAACATTGTCCTTTGACTGAGGTCCTACTGACTACCGACCTGCCGAGTGCTTCAAAGCGTCTAGCATTGAGAAATACGATCAATCGTTTCTGCGTTTTCAAACTTTTCACATGATTTTTGTTTCATCAAGGCCTAAGCCTGCGTCTCAGCTTCTGTTTTCTAATTAGCAGCGGTACGCGCGTAATATCTGCCGCTGCAAATGGTGCTTAATTTTGCTCTCGCAAGACGCGTAGGTGAAGAGAATTGTTTTTATTTGTTTATGTAATTCACAGGGCTTGCAGCATTGTGCTATAGTTTAAGCTGTGTTATCCAGTTTCAGATTGGTTTGAGATTAGTCTTGCATTGTGAAACAGATTTAATGTGCTGTAACTGCTTCAGGTGATTACAGTGTCGCAGTCTATAACACTGCATTAGTTTTGCTTTGCTACAGCGTTCACATTTTGAATCTAATTTTGAATTATTTTATTGGCTTTGCTAATGGCGATTATTATTATTTATTATAAAAATATTATGTAGTTATAATTGATGTATCACGTCATAAAGTTTTAATTTTTTGGGTGCCTCCCTTGTCACCCATTTTTGGTGCAGATAATTTTCTTATATGAAAATTTGTTTAGATGACACACATGACACTTATGACCTGATGGCCCAGAAATCTGATATTTAGAAATCATGTTTGAGAAGTTAAAACAAAAGTTCCTTACAAGGAAATTATATGAAGAACTGTCATGTGGTCATACAATATCTAAATTGTATACAAGTGAAGGGCTTAGCTTCATGTACCGATACCATATAAGTCCCAAAAATACAAATCGAGGAAAACTCATTTAAAGTTTAAATTCAAATTGGAAGGCATGTACTGTAGTCATTTGGGGGACTATTTTATGACTTTTCTAATTGTACTTGACTTGTGCGCTACATGCACTCAACCCTTCAATTGAGATCGCCACTTGATTTGTTTATTTCATGGCCTTCCACTGCGGCAGAATCTATGTTTTTTTTATGATATCTAGTCCTCTTACACCAGGATTACCTAAGTTTTAGTTACCTTTTAGTGAATGAAACACATTTCTGAGTAACTACTAGATGATGTCATGTACCTGTAGCTGCTAGCATTTCATTTTGTGTATAGTTGTTACCCTGTTGTACAGTGTTAAACACTGTTATATCGATATCACTGTGCACTGTAAGCCACGTAAACTTGTATAGTATAACGTTTTTTGACTTTATAATTATGAAGCTTGCTGGTAATCTATAATTTTCTTCATGTGTATTATGGATCTGCTCAGTTGGCTGCCAGCTTGTATTACATGTATTTGGCTCACATTTATGCAGTTAATTTAAATTGTTTGCCGAATGGTCAGTTGAATTTATTGCAGTTCTATTACTTATTTTGCACACGTTTATTTTAGATTGAAAGAAGTCGATCAGTCGAATTATCAGTGGGAAACATGTGAACGATTAATTATTTAAGTATCATTTGTACATTGATAGCGTAACCTATAAATCGTTAAAATATGTCGGAAATAATGTTCTAATACTGTTTGCATCTTGGGTACAATTGCGATTTTGTAGAGCAATGTTACTGAAAGTGCTCAATTATTTGTGAACACTGTGTTCGCAAATAGTAGATTTAAATAATTGAGCTTAGAAATCAGCTTTTGTTCTAATTGCTTTTCTTCTGGAAACTAGACTAGATAATCTTTTCTTTGCGCTATGCTTAATTGGAACGACTCGCTTTACTTTTACTGCATTTAATTTACTTAATGGCTACACTGGAATGACATTGGAGGCTAGGGATTTTAATTTGGACTAGTTCTGCTCATGCTACCAGCGTTAATTAGACGAATAGCTCTACTCATATATCATTGTTGTCATTTGTTGCAGTAATCTATTTTGATCCGCTTTATTTTGTAATTGTGACTGATTTCACGCAATTTAAAAAATAAATAAGTTTGTCACTCTGATTTGATCATGCCGCTTTCTAACTTACTTAATGTTGCATTTCGAACCTAATAGCGCTTCGCTGTCACGGAGGCTGTTCTGAGCTGCCAAAAATTACAAATATTATTGGCTGTCAAAGAGTAAGCTACTCAATTCCGGTGGAGTCAAATTTGTATAGTCGTCACACAGGTAATCAGCAGCAAAACGTAAAACTATAAGTATTATTATAGGTCTTCAGATCTCACAAGACTTAAACTTAGACTCAATACTTTAGAGTCCCCAGGCCTCTACGTAAAATTTTAACTCTCAGTTTGAAGGCCCCTCACATCGATCCCGTTAGCACCCTAGGGAATCGCGTTTTGAGTGCGCGCCACAGTAAATTCAGCGTCCATAGGCTATTCAAATGAACCTGCAAGAGTGGGACTGTGAGGAGATATACATGTAGAGCTTAAATAGGCCTATTTGGCGCCAATTTGTGTAAGCAACACAAACTAAACAGTAAACACTAAACAAACTGAGCTTTGAGTAAAAACCTCGTATTGATCTTAGCTTTGATAGAAAGGTTAGCGGTGCCTGAGTCATGTCATCAACAGCATACGAAGCTGGCTTGCTGCCAGATCTTCTTCCAATCTATTACAAAAAGGTCTTTCCTTATGAGTCGTACTACAGATGGATGAACTATGGAGGAGGTAAGTAAAGTTGTTAAGTTTCTCTCAATGATTTTATGATCACATTTTTATGAATGGCTTTTTACTAATATTTGTAGCATGAAATAGGAGTTGATTTAATACTGATACTTTAATACTAGATTAAAATCATCGAAGTACTCTGCATTCATATATTTAGTTCCTCGTGTCAAAGTTCAATTTTTTATTTATTTTAGGCTTACCGTAGTAGATACTCTTGTATCTACTACGGTAGATACTCAATGCAAAAAATGCCTTGAACTGGATCAGCGTGATACAATGCATCTATAATCTTTCCATCTGTTTTCTCTTTTCTTTTACTAAATTAGTTGAGCGGTGCTTCTTCCCTGTCATCTGTTGAAGTGCCCAAGACGTACTTCACGCATCGAGAGTTCTCGTTCACGCTCAAGGACGACGTCTACATCAGATATCTTTCGTTCACCGACCAGAAGGAGTTTGAGCGGGAGCTGCAGAAGAAGTGTCCTCACAAGATCGACATTGGAGCGGTCTTCACACATCGGGTAGGCATGGTAATTAATTTGTGCGACCCTTCGTCTTACGGTCGACAACATCGTTTGAGTACCGTAATTGAAATTTATTTTGAATTTAATATTCAGATGGTGCAAAAGCTAGTTTTCTTGAGCAACTGGTATATATCTAATTGAAAAATACTCTCATATCAGGCTAGTTAAGAAATTGATGTTTTTAGTATTGAAATGGAATATTATACATGATTCAATATTTCATGATGTATCATTATATATACGGTAGTGCTAGTGACTCATAATAGCGCCTATTGATATTTTCTTCCCATTAAACTGAGTGCAGAATGAAGAGTTTAACACCTATTGGTCAGGTGTGTCTCTGTGACTGAGTGAATCTGACCCTGTCAGGTGAATGTGTAGGCATGAAAGGTGCTACATTGTGTGACGCTCTTTTGCAGCCGAAGGACCATAAGACGGTGAAGGCGACTGCGTTTCAAGCTGTCGAGAAGGAGCTCGTGTTTGATATCGACATGACGGACTATGACGACGTCCGCCGGTGTTGTAGGTGATTGTTGAAGCATGGTGCTGTGGAATCTTAACTGTAGTATGGATGGTTCTGATCCATCATTTTCTTCAGTATCTATATATGAGAATTAATTAATAGTTCTCATGCTTCTTTTCTTAATATTTGAAATTTTACAACAATGTTCATAATATGCAGATTTTATGTATGGATTGTGATTTATTATTCTGGTTATTTTATTAATATATTTAATTATTAATGAATATATTTTATTTAACAACCTTTTAATTAGTAATATATTTTATTAATAGTTTTAATTATTAGATTAATATGCAGAGAAAGGCAGTTCTTGGCATGTAATGTTTAATTCTAGTTTTAGTCGATTGAATCAAAGATATAATTCAAAATCTATGAATCGTTGAATAGCTGCAGTTCACTAGAATGTTCTATATACTTAATTGATTACACACAAGTAGTCAAATACAGTATTGACCTTAATTCTTTCGTTATCAACGAAGCAGATTTGTTGCTTTGCTGCAGTGGCGCTGATATTTGTTCAAGATGTTGGCCGCTGATGATCATCGCTGTCAAGGTCATCGACAGAGCGCTTAGAGGTTATGATCAATCTGGTTATGTCTGCTTGTTGATTTAAGTTATTTTGAGGCCTTAGCTTGTTGGTTGTCTGAAATATTTCTTCTGTAATGCTTTTTGAAAAGACAGAAACAAAGACAAAACAAGACAAAATCAGTTTATAGACTAAACAGAAGTCAGAACGTAAAAAATAAGTTTTAGGTTCTTCTGCTAGTTATAAATTGGGTGGAATGAGTATGCATGGATATGCTGTTTTATTCCTGTCACATATAGAACTGTATTGTGCTTCAGATGACTTTGGCTTCGACCACATCCTCTGGGTCTACTCTGGGCGGCGAGGCATCCACTGCTGGGTCTGTGACCCCCTCGCGCGCTCCCTCTCACAAAACGCTCGCTCAGCCATCGCTGACTACCTCACCGTCATCAAGGCATGTCTTGGTTTTTACCTTGTTCTGTTGTGGTTCTCTTTGGTACTTTTATTTCCTTCTCTCTGCTCTGGCTGCTTCAGCAGTCTACAGCAACCTGGAGGTGTTTCTGCATTTGAAATTACATGCATTAAACTTACAAGTAAGTTTAATGTTAAGCTCTCACTCTCTTTAGAATAGAGTTTGATATTATTTCTTTTCTAGTTGATTGTGGCATTTGATTGTATTTGTTAATATTGTAGTAGTATAATCATATTAGATAGTGGTGCAACTATTGCATTTGATAATTTACTGTCGATGGCGGATGTAGGGAGGTGAAAATCAGCAAAAGCGAGTCAATCTGTCCTCTGGTCACCTTCATCCTTCACTCCGGTCAGCCGAAATATATCTTTTTGCATTTTACTTCACATTTTGTTGTGAAGTATTGTTATAATAATATTTATTTTCCAGTGAAAGGTTTTATTTTTGTGATAAAAAGTTTACTTCAGCAGCTCATCTGGTATGTTAGGTGTGATTTTGTTGAAAAAGTTGACCTTCAAGAAGTTGAAGGTGGCATAAATTAATTCATTTCGATTCAAAGGTGACTCGTTTGTGTGGAACTCCAATACCATAATTAACTGTCAGGAGGCCTAGTTGCATTAGAGTATGATAGAAAATATATGCGGTTGTTGTTGAGCCTCTGTACCGGATGCATTTTGTTGCGCGTGTTTAGACGCGCGTTGAACATCATAGACGACTGTTTTGAGAAGTACGCGATCGAGCAGCAGGACTTCATGGGAACGGACGAACAGTTCAAGCAAGTCCTTGCCCTCGTCCCCGACGAGAATATCCTCTAGACCAGCGACCTGTGAATTAACCCTTTTGTTGTACAGCCGTAGTGAATGATGTTTGAATATTCAATAAGGATTGGATGATAATCTTTTATTACAAGGATATAGTTGATAGTTAATGATTGTGAATTTATATACTGACATGACTTGTAATGCGTTATGATGTCGATTGATTTTAAATTGATGAAGTTTGGGCACAGTTTGCTATAGATAGGCCCAGTGAATCTCGTTATTTTGTTTTTCTTTAAATTCTACAGCATCTTTATCGTAATGAACTCATTATAATTGCGTAATTATCTAGTAATTCCGATATCGAGGAGATTTAGTTAAAGCGTGAAATTTAGAATTAGATTTTAATTGAAATGCAACGCTCCGTAACGCCGCCGCAAGTATTCGTTCGGACGTGATGGAGTTTCTCTCCAGGCACGACAGCGACAAACTCAACTCCGGCAACAGATGGGCAACCATCAGGAAGCTGGTTGAGAAAAAATTGGAGGTATTGGGCTTCTTTTACGAGAAAAAGGTAAAGGGCGCAAAAATCGATGACTTACGTACCGAACGATTTGTGTCATTTACTTTCCATATACTAATATTATGCGGGTGTGATCATTCGAAATGAGACTCTTTCTGAAGGAAAATATGAATTTTTTACCATCACGAGAAATGTGTTGTAGAATATACACTTTGGCCGCGCGCGGATCAATGATCGTGTGACTGCATACAAGATCATGAGCAAGTTAGCTAGCTTGAAGCATTTTGTCGTGAGTATCAGTTAATTCGAATGTGAGGGAAACAAGGAAGTTGGTGCATACACTAGATGAGATCAAGTTTCAGTTGTTGCGTACTACAGACGGGAGACCTGAAGGAAACGAGGAAGTTGGTGCATATACTAGATGAGATCAAGCTACAGTTCTGCTACCCACGCCTCGACGTCAATGTCAGCAAGGGAATCAACCATCTGCTCAAGAGTCCCTTCTGCATTCATCCTAAAACAGGTTAGGACGTCTACTGCCGTGCGATATGCGAGAATATTGTGTAATGGGTTGAGAACCCTGGAATTCATTGCATAGTTTAGCGGTTATGAAGCTGAAGCTGATATTCTGCCCATGATTTCTGTGTCTTAAATTCTTGTCCAGTCATTGTGCTATTGCTCTAGACATATTTTCAAGATTGACCCAAATTGAGTTTTTTAACCAAGTTGTAGATGTTTGAGCATTGATAGTGCACGTCGGGTAAGCTTCTGCTGATGTTGCGAACCTCTATTTTCTACATTTATCGTGCACTTACTCGTATTAAACCAGTACTTGCACTAGTAGCTTTATGTGGTACGACAATTTAGACTGTTACTGGCTGAAGTTTAGACAACCTGAAATGACTGAACCAGGAACACTGTTTGCTGACACAGTATTTTAGTACTCTTCTGTATGAGCAGTGTGTTTGCGACAGGCCGGGTTTGTGTTCCAATGGACCCTAACTGCATCGACAGTTTTGACCCTTTCTCTGTCCCCACCATCAAGTGAGCTGACAAGTTAAGGTTCTCGCTCATTTTGTGATCGGATTTGAATGAACGCTTGGTGACTGTCATTGATTTTAGATTTTGTGTTTCATTGAATGATCATTAATTGGCTCTGCTTTAACTGGCGTCGGTCATGAATGTGCATTGCAGTCATATTTTCTCATAGACAATTGTATCTTGAATAGGCAAATCAACGTGCCTACTGGTTTTGAATTTTTCTACAGTCTATAATGCTGAGATATTTTGTACGTAGGCCCTAAGCCATTTATACCTGTTGCTGTTGGCATATGCCCCTAAAGCCAAGAGAACTATTAAATTGCATGATTGATTATTTATCGAATGCTTGCCTACTTTGTATGCAGTCAGTTGTGTGAGGGAGTGGATGAGAAAATAACTGATGACGACGGTCTCAAGAAAAGAACAACTGGTAAGTAAACGATGAATGGAGAACCAGCAATGAACAATGAACATTGAGTTCCTTGTTTGGCAGGGTGCTGATAGCTTAATCGAATAGCACGCATACAAAGCAGTAATATTCTAAATTGTGCTATTTATAGAATTGTTGTATTGTCTAATAAAATACTAATAATCAAACTTTTCCTATCAGATCTTTAGTTAATTCTGCTCTAATTATTTATAATACCGGCAATAATTATGCGTGTAGAGAGCAAGCATGGGAGCTTGAAGGGAAGCTTGGAGGTCTTTGAAGAATTTCTGGAGAAATTGGAATTGACTTGGAAAGAAAAACGTTTGGCGGAAGGTATGAGTCCTGATGCTTTGAGATATGATCCTTTGAATTGACTGAATTTAGAATTTAGATATGCCAGAAGTGGCGTGACATCTCTGATTGTGCAACGCTCAGCTGATGAGCATGCGACGACGATGAGAATTTAGAAGCCAACCGTTTGATCGTCAAAAATAATTTTCAAATTTTGACAGCTCTAACTATCACCCTTGGACTAGTTCGCAGAAACGAATCCTCAACAGTAACTGTTGTACCAAGTAGGCTGTAGTGCAGAAAAGTCAATGTTGCATTGTACCAGGGTACTGGGAAGCCGAATCTGCAATCCAAAGTTCAACAAACATCTCGGTTTTTCTGTAATTCAATGTTATTTCAAAATTCAGTCAAAGTAACCATGAATAATTTTGTCTGTAACAACGAACCACTTATATGTGCATGAAAATTTGTGATTGGTTGTTATTTGTCGACTTCTCAGGCCTAGGTAGAATCAATTGACTGTTTAAATGCGTTTGTAGGCTTTTTGTTGAACTTCTTCAATAATTCTCTAAAGTTGGTTATTAGACTTTTATATTCCAATGCTAATTGATACAAATATTTACTTATTGTTACGGTATTCAATTATTCATGATCCACGATAGAGTAAGTTTTGTCGAATTTTTTACTACCATATTTGTTTTGTGTTTTTCAGACATGTGAAATTTGTAAGTCATAGAGAATCTCAAAAAGAACTGAAAGTCATCGATAAAACATTCTCATGCGTTTTAAAAAGCATTAAGGTGAAGTTTCACGGTCATGGATTCTTTTAATGGATATTGCGCTATATGTTTCATCACTACTGCAAAACATTATCCTTTTGCTGCATGTTACTTTGGCGGTTTGACCACTCTGAAATTTGACTGCATGTAATTTTTGCATTTTTTGGAGACTGCCCATTGCAATAGCTTTTGCAGCTGAATGTAATTTTGGCGAATTTACAAAATTACATGCGCGCGAAAATTTAATGTTTCATTCACAGTGTTGATTTCTTTTATCGATCATATTGTCACCTAGGTTGCTTTAGTAGCATGCTCCATGCATAAATTTGCAATGGGTAGAAACGGAGCCTAAAGTGATGATTTTTGAACTTTGAATAGTTCAAATTCGATGTCTGTGTTCATTTAATAGAGTACTGGCAATCAGTTATTATTATTGTTGAAGTCTCGAACACCATTTCCTCCAGTGTAGTATTGATTCGTCTTCGAGTATATATAAAAAAGATATACAAAACGTCAATAAAAATCTAGAAATATATCGATGCATTGTTACATCACAACTGAACACTGGATACTAGTGGATGTTTTAAATAATTTAACAAATCAAAGTACCAATGCAGAGACTATTGTAACGCTATGAAGGTACATAATCGTGTACACTGCATTCTATTCCAGGGGTCGTGGCCATTCCAACATCACATCATACATTAAGGGTGTCCGATGTTTTCCTTCACGTGGTAGGGGGAGGTTCGTCGAGTAGACTGTTACACAAGGCCATTAGTTATCTACTTTGAAATTTGGATTGTCTTAAAGTGCTCAAATAATTAATTAAGGTCTATAAAACAATTAAAATGTGCTTTCTAAGCTATGCGACTGTCATGCAAATAAAAATATATAAAATACTAAACACATTTATTTCTGAATACTGGCTGAATACTGCAGATTTGGGGAGGCACAAAAACCAGCAATTCTGTGATGGAAGATGGCATGACCATAGTGAAAGAAACTAAATTTGTGTTTTCTGAAACAAAATGGTGTGAAAAATGCAAACGAAAATATGAAAGAAAATGGTATATAAAATCTGAAAATTGATGTTATGCAAAGTGAAAAGTCTCTACACAGCAAGAATCACTGCAATACGCTCAGGAGTTCTGCACAGGTAGCAAATTTTGATGCTTGAGCCCCCCCCCCCCCACCCTCATCAAACCGTTCTAGGTCTGCCATTGAGACTCAAACTTTCTCCGATATCATTCAAATATATGCATACGTATTATACATACTGTAACGTAAATATAGAAAACACTCACTTACTTCAACATTGCTTTTGACACAGAATTAATATTATATTTAAATCTTAAACACACAGTTTCACGAAGAGATCACAAAACTGTTTCTGTTTTCTATAATCATGATCCAGTTGATAGATCAGGATTCCTTTTTGTCAACGATGTTATTCTGATGAAACGTTTCCAACGCCGCCCACTGCTTCTTCCGCAGCAGAATGAACGGTCGCTTTTCTCGAATAAACTGGACGGACTTCTCCGGAGCCCACCCGTGCAGCTGCAAGCAACAAAGATAAGAATTCGTTCGCTTGTAAAGATTCATTTAGCTAACAATAATCTACGAGTCAGCGAGATGGTATTCTACACTGACCAGCCAGATCACACCAGATGCATCAATAATTACGTAAAGGCTAGTCCAATTCACAGGCTCATTTTGCATGACAAAATAAAGAACAAAATCTCCTTGACTAAGTTTCATGTGGTTGAATCAAAGAAACAAATTTTCTTAGAGCGGTTAGTCCCCTCAGACACCGCCCTTCCCATCCCTTGCAGTGGGCACAGTTTAGTGGCTGGTTTTGGTTCTTTATGTTTACGGATCGTGTGTGTGGTAACAAAGACTACTACAATCCGGTTCGGTGCCTCGAGGCCAAGCAAAACAACGTAGCTGCCCCTTCAATACGCCATGCCCTGGGAGCTCTGGGCTGCAAATCAATTCTTTGATGTGTGTGTAGTACTAACGACTACTACAGTCCAAAGAACCGCTCCCCCTTCTCTAGTCGCCATTAACGACTCGCCCGACAAACTCTGGGCTTTGGACCTATTCTCCTTCTCCCCCAGTCTGCATGGGTGTTCCCCGGTTTGCCAGGGGCGGGCCGCACCTGCATGAGATAGCACGCGACGAGCGTGGTGCTGCGCGTGCGGCCCGCCTTGCAGTGCACATAGATGCTGTGGCCGAGCGCGCGGTGCTCCAGGGCGAAGGCGACGCCCCGCCGCAGGTCGTGCTGGGTGGGTGCCGCCACATAGTCGGGCGTGCTGAGGTCAAGGCGCGCGACGCCGTAACGCGCCCACTCCTGGGGGGCAGCGCAGCACACGCAACTATGTCTACGTAATTGTAATAATATAGTTATAATAATAATAATATAGGGGAGGGAATCAGAAGAGGTATGTTGGCTTACTTAGGGGGGGTTAGATGTTTTTGTGTATGTACTACAGGCCCTTCAGCAAGGCTGTTAGCCACACAAGTGTCACTAGCTGCTAACCCCGCACCCCATAATTATTTATTAAGTTGGCATCAGGGCTGGCATCAGGGCTGGCATCAGGGCTGGCATCAGGGCATCTGGCCGCAAAAACCCAGCTTCAGCAGTCCTCATCAGGGCGCAAACATCCAAACCTGTGTGAAAACATAGACATTAACAGAATAGACAACAAAAAGGCAGTTAATACTACATGGGCAAGCCCCTGCATGGATTTTTCACTGCGCTGAGTGGATCAGTGATGCAATGATCTCAGATATTATATAAACTCTCCGTTGAACAACGCATAAATATAAGTAGAGTTTCCGTGATTAAAGCGGAAATATTTCAGAGGAGCAAAAACTATAAAATAAAAAAGCAGTAGGTCTATTTAGAGAGCTTGACTATAAATCATCGATTTGCGGGTTAGATAACGCTTAGCAAAAATTTTCAGAGAAAGGAAATACTTTTTGCGAGTTCAAAATATTTCCTCAAAATATGTTCTTGCTCTAATTTCTTAAAAACGGAGATAAGAACACAATACGATATCTAATTCAAGGCTACTGGAATAGTACATCAAATTTTTTTATCACTCTGACAAATAACTCGATGATATTAATTTGAGGCTGCTGAAATATTTGAAGTCTGATCTGAAATGCAATCCTATGCCCTGGACAGTGAACAGACCTCATGCGTGTTGACCCAGTGTCGAGTCTCGTAGGGCTCTGTCATGTTGACGATACCGTGAACATTGGCTGCCAGCAGCTGCAACCAAGCATACGACGTCGTTTACTGTCAAACATGACATGCTTACTGCACGTTATTTAGTGGGATGTGCCTCTCATACATTTGTTGCACTTAATTTTCACGTTTTTGACGACTGCCATATACAAATTTTGTCATATACAAATTCTGCAGCTCTAAATTTGTAGCATATAATTATTATCAAATTTGCCCAATTCGCCAAAATTACATGCATGCAAAAATGTCATGTTCTACACGCAGTACGCATACCGAGGGGAGTGGTTTGGAAGGTGGTTTTGGGAGTTTGCAAGCAGGAGGCATAGCATGAGTGTAGACCTCTTGTCCACATAGACAACAATTTACTAAATCTCACCTCACCCCCCCTGTATGCAAGCGTACTTACAACGCAGCTAATCTTCCTCATGGTGCACACCATGCATTTGAATGTTGTACATGACTATGCTTTGAGTCGATTTGTGAACAAAAGACAGCAAGTACCACTTTGCATTTAAAACTGCATTCAATTACAATAATAATGCTCATAAAGAGGCATGACACCAGTCTCGCCTGTGGGGTGATTGAGCGGAGGGGAAGGGCGCCGAGGATCACCGTGCCGTCGATGCGATCGAACCAGCGCCGGGCACCGGTGCGCTCCATGAGGACAGAGAAGGCGAGGGAAGGGTAGAAGATGAGCCGGGAACACATCGCGCCCCACAACCCTGCATCCTGAAACAGCCCCAGTCCCAAGTCGTATATTAGAGGAGCCTTGACGAGTAAACAGGTTAATTGCGAAAAATTAGCGCTTTGTCGCGATTATAAAGTCTCGGATTATATGAACGGCCGATTCCCCAAAAAATTACTAAACTTTTAAACGTTCCTTTTTTAGTCTGAAATTCATCAATATATGCCGATGTTACAGGTACTATGTCATATCATAGATGCGTACGTTAACAGCAATTTAGCGTGAAAGGATAGGCTAACCACATTACATTTTCAAACAAAATTATACAGGTTTGTTTTTCCTGCAAAAAACTTACAGAAAGGCGTCTAGAAGGCCACGCTTCCTCCGAGGCTCAGATAGTACTGTGGAGATAGTCTCTGTGGAGTTTCAGTCTAACTGTATGGCACTATCAAATTACGCCTTACCATTGCTCCAACAACCACTCGATCCGCCTGCAAGAGGCAAACGTTTACAGCTAATCTGAATATGTACAATCTGATTGCAGGTTGACTCAGCGGGTGATTTCACACTTCCTCGGCGAGGCAAAAATTTTGATTAGGCGAATTCTGTTACTGATGTTTTTTACAAACTTATAACCTTGAATATCGCTCAAAAATATTGCATCTATTGACCAACCTGTCGACAGAGTGGACATCCAATCGTACTTGCGCCTATATCGTCGGGGACTCCGGAGTAAAATTATACCACGTGATCGAGCAGCTGTATGGAGCAGCTGCTGTCAAGCGGCACAAACTAACCCTAACCTAACCCTAACCTAACCCTAACCTAACCCTAACCTAACCCTAACCTAACCCTAA
>JAQIWG010000397.1:0-35186 GCA_034695025.1 Chamaedrilus cognettii
GTATGCTTGTTTTGCATGCTTGTTTCGCATGCTTGTTTTGCATGCTTGTTTTGCATGCTTGTTTTGCATGCTTGTTTTGCATGCTTGTTTCGCATGCTTGTTTCGCATCCTTGTTTCGCATGCTTGCTTCGCATGCTTGTTTCGCATGCTTGCTTCGATGCTTGTTTCGCATACTTGTTTCGCATGCTTGTTTTGCATACTTGTTTCACTGGTTTCGCATGCATGCATATTGATATATTCGATGCTGTTTATTCTTGCAGTTTAAAATTAGTGGCAATAGCAAGACTATTCTTTTCAGGTAGGGCCGCATAATTGTCGTTCAGATTTTTGAATTGAAGCTAGCAGGGGCCAGGGACCGTCTATTTCACTCAACAATTTATTGTAGCGCGTGTATCAGTTTCGTTATTGTGTGCGAAGTTAATTATTGATTTATGATTTTTGCAGATAGAGACTTCTGCACGAGCTCGCCATGCATGAATGGCGCCACGTGTATGAGCATCCTCAGTGGTTACAGCTGCGGCCCGTGTCCCCTCCTGCCGCCCTCCAGCGGCTTTAACTGCGAACGACGTGCGTCTAATGCTAGAGCCACATTACGGTTCAACGTCCGATTGTCAGCCGTGTTCCCAAAATCCAACATTGAACACCCAATTGACACTTTTGTGCGTTCCGAACATTGATGTTCCCACGAGCCTCCAGCGAGAAGAGATGGCTTTGATCCAATCAAGAATTAAACACGCCTGTTCTTTATTCCCACATCGTGTTCCAGAAACATGTGTGTTGGCAACATGGCTGGGAATCCGATATTGATCGCCCAATTTAACTTAACCTTGAAAGATGTTGTAGTTTAGAATATACATGTAGTTGTATGATACAATTGAACTGTTAATGCTTTAGATAAGAAATATCATGTTTCTTTGCCGTGATGTGCTCTATATAGACTTTTCATTGACCAATACAATGCAGTCTATCAAGAGTTCCCCTTCACGTTATGTTCCCCTTGACGCAGCCTGCTGTGGCGTGGTCGACCTCTTTTCTGCAGCTTATAAGGGTTGTAAGACCCTTTAATGCAGTCAAAAACGAAGCGTTGTGGTCGAGTGGTCTAAGTCGTGGAGCTCGGATGACGTTCTCGACAACACGTCGGTTCGATTCCCTGGCGCCTCAAAGACATCGAGTCACTTTGTGCACCCTTGGAAAAGGTGATTTAAATTCGTCAGCCCTGCAAATAATCATTCATTGGGGTAGAGTGCACTAGTGAAGTTGAAATAGAAGTTAAAAGGGAAGTCAATCAAAAGTTTCCCTACCCGTTGTGTTTCACATTGGTTGTAGCCTGTTCTGGAGTCATAGACCTCGTGTTTGTCCTTGACGCCGCGGGCACGGTGCACCTCGAGCGCTGGCCCCTCGTCCTTCAGTTCGTCGTCAACGTCGTCCAGAACCTCGACGTCGACCCCATGCGCACCCAGGCAGCGTTTTCTTCTTCTTCTCCTTCTTCTTCTTTTTGTATTGAGTGCCGTACTTGATACAGAAATAAAATGCAATTCAATAGTAACGGCGAGAGTGCAAAGCAATAAGGTTTGACAAAAGAAGATTACTCTCCCAAAAGTGTCCCTGCAAACCCAGAGTTCCCCGGGTGAGTCCTAAAAGACAACAAAAGAAGGGGGAGCGGTTTTGTGACTGCTCTCTTGCACAGAATCAGACTGTATATAGCCTTTTCGTGTTACACACGTGAAACTATCAGAAATTTCCATAAAGGCTCCGCCTGTTCGTATCACTAAACATACTACATCACACAAAGCATTACCTTTAATACGTTCTGCATCGTTTTATTTTGATTTAAATGCATTGATATTTTCACCCACGGTGATTGACCAAGACATGGCTTCCAGGTTGGACTGGTCTACTGGAGTGACGACGCGTACGTCGGATTCTACTTGAGCGAGTACAGCAGCAGGCAGGACGTCATCCAAGCCGTCACACAGGTCCCTTACATAGGGAGCCGCACCAACACAGCCTCAGCGCTGCGCCTGCTGCGCCGCACCATGTTTCAGGCAGTGATATGTTACTTGTTATGTAATAACTAGGCCTACAATTGCTTAATTTCTGTGCAAGTTTGATCGTTTGAATATCTGGTTACTTCATCACAAGATATTAGGCTGTAACAGCACGGTTCTCACAAATACACAGCCATACAGTCTACAGATTTAAAGAAGAAAGATAATAACTAATAAATTTAACGTGACAAGTGGACAAATGAATAAGTAACAGATCAGTTTACGAATTGCAACTGTTGAACAGAGCCGACTGGTATTTTACAGAAAGGTATATGCAGAGTCACAATTATGACTATAACATTGTCAACTGTTCATATAAGCTTAATGCCACTCTAACTTCACAGCAATAATTATTGTCAATAATTTTCTGGTAATTTTTACCAGAAAATATTACGAACCTGATGTTCATCGTCTCTGTATTTTGCCTCAGCTTCGTTCAATTATTTTCATTCGTTTCCGTTTTCAGCTTCAGTTAATGAATATTACCACTTGTTCCAGCCGGCGTACGGCGACCGCCCTTACGCCACAAACATCGCGGTGTTCATCACAAACTCCGAGTCGACCGTGGACAAGACGCTGACGATCCCTGAGGCGGTGGAGAACAGACTAGCCGGGACGACCCTAGTCACGGTAGGGGTGGAGCAGCTGATGGCTGACTCCCTGGAGTTGCAGGGAATGGCGAGTTTTCCGAGGAAGCGGAATGTCATCAACGTGGCGTCGTTTGGCGCTCTGGCGGGAAGCTATGGCGCAGTGGTGTCCGCTATATGCCAGGGTGAGTGGTGGAGAAGACAGGTTTAATTTGTAGCGTAGGCATGTCAGCAGCGTAGCGCTAATTTGGTGGCCTAAACCGGTAAAAGGCTTTCAATGGCGACGTCTCGCTAGGCATTATTATTTGTTAAAGACGAGGATCATGTTATCATGACTAGTTGTCAAGAGCTTGTTTGTCAAAAACGAGAATCATGTTTTTCAAAGCTTCGTGTGAGTGCCGGATAACAGACGCCGATACGGAATGAGATTATCTAAGCCATGCTGTCCATGTTGATGCGCAGATAAAAACTACTGTGCGCCCAACCCGTGCCTGAACGGTGGCACTTGCTTGTCGGACATCGGACAGTACACGTGCACTTGTCCTGCTGGACTATCGGGCGTCAACTGTGAAAGAAGTCCGCGCCATTTCAAACCGGAATAATATTATTCTATTTATCGTACCAGTATTTTCCAGCCGATGCATGTATTACATTGTACGTAGTGGTGAATAGTCATCATTCATATAAACGCTACATAATATCTGTGCAGGATGCATTAGGCAATTGCTGACACTTGATTAGTGCAAGGCTATCACCAAATGTTACGTAATCGCTCAATCGTTGCTTTATTCTGCTTAACTTTATCTTCAATGGTCTTAGATGCAAGTTAAATCGCCATAATTTGGGCCTACATGCATAGGCCTATGCGTCTTTGTGTAATCAGTGTTGCTGACTGTGCCTGTAGTTGGAACAAAAATTTCCCTTTGGCGCATGAGTTATTATGCAGGCATTAGAATTAGTATCGTCCTGACTTCAAAACTGTTACTCCGGCAGACTGTTGATTCTGACCTTAAAGTCATTGTATTACAACTTTGATGGCTGGTTTCTCCAACACGGATTTAATGAATGTTCAGGATTTAGCCTATGCAAAAAGGTGGGTTAAATCCTGAACCACCATTAAATCCATGTTGGAGAAACCAGCTCTAAGAGCTTGATCCCGCTTTAGGCTGCAACAAGACGATGGACGTCGTCCTCATCCTCGACAACTCGGGCAGCGTACAACAGGAGTACCAACAGGCCACGTCCTTCGCCCGTCTTGTCGTCAGCGGCCTCGACATCAACTCAGGCCTCGCCCGAGTGGGCGCCATCGCCTTCTCCGACCAAATCGTCGGCCAGTTCTACCTCAACCAGAACCTCAACAGCGCGCAGGCCGTTTACAACTCCCTCGATTTCTACAACCAGTTCGGCACAACTAACACACCGGCGGCTCTAACGGCCGCCTACAACCAACAGTTCGCGCAAGTTAACGGCGATCGCCCGGACGTCCGGAACTACGTCGTCATCGTCACGGACGGTAATTCAAACGTTAACGAGACCTGGACAGTACCGGACGCGGAGCAGCTGAAGAACAGTGGAGCGGTCATTTATTCGATCGCCGTGGGGGAGAGTCCGCATACGAGTGAGTTGGAGGGAATGGCAAGTAATCCGGCGAGCAAGTATGTCATACCGCTGAGGTCTATCGGAGATGTAGCTGACTCGGCTAGCAGCCTACTCGCTAGTTTATGTGGCTCATAATTAGCGTTCAAAGGGGTTTTAGATTTCCGTAATTTGTGGTTATTTCAAATCGGCAATTTACGGTAATTTGTTGTAAATTATGTTAGTTTTAAATAAATAGTAGATTTATCATTTATCCAATTTGTTGTGTAAAAAACAAGATTTTTGGCATGAAATGCACCTGAAATACATATATTCGACAAGCCTAATATGATTTGGGAATTCATATTTTATGCTTGGAATCGTTCAGCAAATGATCGGAGAGTATTTTTTGTAGTTAGATAACCATGGTTTACCGGTAACTTAAGAAAAAATTACCTGTGTTCTATTCATTTTTGGTCTATTGGTAATTTTTTAAACGTTCTTCGTGACCCATAAACCGGTTGGCATAAATCTCACTTTCGATGCATTTCGATACATTTAGACGGTGTTTCGAAAAAGGCCGAAACCTCTGGCGCTAAACGAAGTGGCGTTGCCAATATGTCACATATTTCTATGAAATTTATTGAAATTAGCAATGAAGTATTTGTAATCGAATTTTAGTTGCTATTGTAGCACAATATTGTAAGATAATATTGTGAACTCTCCCCTATAACACCGCTTACGCAAGGCTGTGCAACAGCTGATATAGCACCTACAATGTATAAGCCTTCACACCGTCAGCAGCCATACAATCATACAACCATACAATAACACTGACTATAAAAATTGGTTGGCGATGCAGGACATGTGTAGAAATATATGATTAAGAACGCCAATGTATTTCATAGCACAATTGTTTTCGCAGCGAAAATGACAACGTTAAACAAAGTTCAATAAGTCATTTGATAAGCATGTTATCATAACGCTGCGTGGATGCGCACCTCTGCGCACTCGCGTCAAAGCTAACGGCCAATTGAAATGTGATATTTGACGTTCGAAAGGTTTTTTAGATAACCGTAATTTATCGTAATCAAATATCAGTAATTTACGGCAATCTATTATAGATTAAGGTAATTTATAATAAATTACCGATACGATAATTTAACCTGTTTTTTTTCTTATCTTGAAATGCATCTCATAACAGCAACCTGGCCCGTTTCGTTGAAAACATGGCTGTTTTTGACGGATGGTACTTCGATGTAAAAAAAATAGCACGATTTTAAAATTTTATTTAATATTTCGAATCGTTCTGTGTTTTTCCGGTCAGGAATTGGCGCAGTTAGTTTACCACAGATTACCTTAGTTTACCGGTAATTTAAGAATAGATAACCGGTAATCTAAATATTTTTAGTTTACTGGTAATTTTCGAACGCTAGTTGGATTTCGACGGTTTGGATGTGTTCCGTTATTGTTCCGACAAAACAAAACTTTCACAGGGCTTCCTCAATATTATCGACATTTACAGAATATTTGCAAAAATACAAAGACACTCAAATCGCATTTTTTAGTAAGCTTGTTAATTCTGCTTGCATTGAATTCCGTTCTCGACTAGTTGTACAGTGGCGGCGGAGCGGTTTCATTTTAGGGGGTGGGGAAATGGTGGCAGAGACCTATTTTTAGGGGGGCATTGCCCCCCACCCTAAAAATTCAAGGGGGGCAATGTTTGATGTTAGAAATTTTTTCTTTGTTATCATTTTTACTTTCACCGTTTTTACTTCAGCCTAACCAAAGAGTAAAGGCAATGTAAAATGGCTACAGCCTACATGTTAAGTGTAGAAGTTTAATTTGAAAGGGAGGAAATCCTATAATCAAAGGGGGGGAAAGAAAATTCAATGGGGGACGCTGCCCCCAATAAAGTTTTAAGGGGGGGCATTTGCGGCCCCTAGCCCCATTAGCGCGCCGCCACTGCGACTGTAGTAGCTACTTAGGCCTACTGGCACACTGCTAAATATAGTAAAAATTGGATTCATAATAATTCGAACTGTTGCTCTCTAATCATTATTTCAACGGGTTTTGGTTTCTTTGAACGTCTCGAGTGTCTCAGTGGATAATGTCACCAGTCGTCTGCTACGCGACACCTTGCGTGTTCTAACCCGACGAGCAGGGATTTACCCCCCCTCCCCCCCCCCACCGCACCACACCCAGTTTTGGAGCTATGCCCCCACAAATTTCCTTTGGAACACCCCTCTATAGGGGGCCGGCGTTCCAAAACAATTTTGAGAATACAATATACAGAATACAAAATACATTTACAGAAAATGTTGACGTGTCAGAAATCTGAAAAGTTTCGGAACTCAAACAGAGAAACCGATGTTTAGAGCATTTTTGTGAGGAAATGTTTCTTTAGCACCCCCCCCCCCCCGCCTTCCCCCGATCGTGACGTGGATGGGCTATTACCAAGAATAAGAAAAACCCCCCGGTCCCCCCTCTCAGAAGCTCCGCATGGAGAGAAGAAACTGAAAATTAGCGCTTCCACTGGTCACCCGAGACACTTTAACCACTGCCAACCATAAACTGCGTACGTCAACAAAAAACCGAGGACGATAACCGTAAACTGCTTGACATCCACAAACTGCCTAACGCCGGGCATCGTTTCGCCTGCATATAAAACCGCAACTGCATGATAACCTACAGAAAAATGGCCAAGAGTAAATGCATGTTGTCCACGCAGTGTAAGCCTATGTCAAATCTGTCAAGATTTAGTTGAAAAGCCTTTCACTGTAGCGTACGTTAACAAGTTCGCGTGAGCATAAGCTACTGAGCGCTCTTCTAGAACAGAAAATTCTTATTTTGATACATGTACATTATTGTACAATTGTAAATGTAAGCTTATAGACCTTTTGAGGAAAGTGATTTTACTCAAAATCCACAGCATTCAGATGAACACTTTTTCGAAAAGATGAACACGGACAAATTTCAGGCACTGTCAAAATGAATACGTCAACAGGTAATTCGAACACTTCATTCACACCACACGGACGGTTTATTCAACTCACTGGCTCTGTAAAGTTAAACTTCGCTTGCCTTCTAACCCTAGCCATTGTTGGCTTCTTTGTTAACACTCTCCTCATTCTAGCCCTTAGCAACTCCAGGAGGGATCGTAAGTCCACCGCGAACGTTCTGATCACAAACCAGTCCGCGATGGAACTCTGCTCCTCTGCTATGTTCATAGTCAGGTTTTCCATCAAACTTCGCAGTTATTACATGACTGACTGGTGGGGACTGGAGCTATGCAAGCTCGTGGATAGCGGGTTCTTTCAGGTGACATTTGTTAACGGATCAACGGCGGCGATTGTTTCAATAACGCTCGAACGCTACTTCAAAATCGTCCACCCGATCATGCATCGAAACCACGGCCGCAACTGGATGATTGTTTTTGGGGTGGTCACCCCGTGGATCTACGGCTTCGCATTAGCGTTTACCTCTATTTACATTCCAGCTAAGGTGGCGGGAGGTGTGTGTGGTCAGCCAGTGATTGGGTCTACCCTGACCCAGCAGCGAACCTTCACCATGTTTGTATTCGTCTACATTTATCTGGCACCAGTCTGCATAATGGCGTACTGCTACACGAGCATCATGCTGGTCGTTAGATCGTCGGGGAGGGTTGGACAAGCTACTCAAGTGGGGGGACCGGCATCGGATGCAGCCAGAACGTCGCTTATCGGCAGCAAGGAAATAAACATCGTGACCACCATGATCATTCAAGCAGGTCAGTGAAAATTTGGAGTTCGTAAAATTCAAGCTATGGTGACAAAAATCTAAACATGACACAAATTGACCTTAAGTTAGCCTAACCTTCAAACCCCCAATTTTGTTTTGTTTTGGTCCTTCTAGTTTTCTTTCACTCTCCGAGCCTCTTTTGGTTCAAAATCATTTTTTTATGTGCATGTACTAACTAACGTACTGCTTAAATAAAGGCTCAAATAAAGGCTATGGTTCTAATGTAGGCTGCTGGTACTACATGTATATTGTCAAAAGGAAAACATCGGTCTTCTTTAAACCCATATGAATGTATACAGACATGTACATCTTGCCTTACACCATACCCTGTACGTTATTCTGCACAGTGTGCTTCTTTGCTTTCTCCGGCCCAAACGCGACATTCGCCTTGGCTGTCGGCATGACGGGATTAAACGTCGCGCAGTACACGAACGTCCGCTACATTACTCAGTTCATGGCTTTCCTGAACGTCTGCATCAACCCGCTTATCTACGCGCTCAAGTACCGACGTGTGCGCGCTTCAGCGCGGCGCGCGCTAGCCGCGCTGCGCCGCAGGGCGCAGCCGAGCGGCAGCCATTCTACCCACTTCGCAAAGGGGGCGCAGTTGACGCCAACGGCTGTCACACCCATCGGCGGCAATGTTTCCTAAAATTTGTTAAGTCTGTGAGCGGAGTGAAAAAGTCCTGTGCGGTTTTTCAGAATTTTTTTCACTTCTGTGCGGCTTTCCTAAACACATTTTGACTTCTTTTTATGACACATATTTTTTAGCCCATTCTTCGCAGTCATTCTCCATGCTGGGCACATAAAGCACCCTAGAGACTGAACTACACTTGCAATCATTCCATCATTCTTTAATTTACTGAATTGGCCTGAGCTTACGGAAAAGTCAGCCAAAGTAGGCACACTTGCGCAAACAACTTTAAACATTTGATTTATAGCAATGCCAAAATCTATGCGCTGAGTTCATTTTCTTGTGCGAGGCACCTCTGAGATCTGTGCGCGGTAGCGCAGCCGCGTAGAGGGAACATTGCCCATCGGTCAGTGACGATGAACAAGAGATTCTTGCCGACTAATAGCCCAACGTTGCATGGAAGTGCGATTTCATGCATGCGTGAAAAAAACTACAAACGACGAGCTGACGTCACAATGCAATAATGATTGCTGCTGCTGCAAGCACACGCACGCAAGCAGTCTGTGGAACTGTGACGTCATTGCATTTTTTCGTGCATTCACGATATCTTAGTTTTTTGCGTGCTTTTCATTATACCCCTGGCGTCTAATCAAACGTGTGAATAGAACTGTCATTTCGAGCGGTGAAATAGCGTCACAGTTACATTGACGTCATCGCCGCTGGTATTTTTTCCGTGCATGCACAAAATCAAAGTTTTGTGCTACGTTGGGTTAGACCGTTAGACAAATAGGCTACATCACGGTCAGACGATGCTTTTCGAAATGCTTACTTTTCAACTTTTTGCACGAGATAACTAACGATAATCAAAACTAACGTTTTCCAGAGGATGGCTTTCAAAATGTTTGCTTTTTACTAGCAAACTAAACTTAATCCTGCAGGTGTCCTGCCATCACAATCATCTTCTCAATACAAAGCGTGTAATAGTTTCTACGACCAAGAAAGTATGTAGCCTGATAGTTTATACGACCAACATGTTCCTGTTTCATTTGGTATTTGATGAACAAATTCTTGGTGGGATTAAGGCCACATTTAGAAAAGTTTCAAGTTGAAGCCACAGGCTAAGTCGTACAATGTAGTTCATTCTGGAGAATTGTCGTCCGATGCGAAATACAGTTAGAAATCGAGATGGTTAACTAAACCATCTCCATCTCTAACTATATTTCTTTTATCCTACATCTTTCGTTAATTATTCTTTAGTTGCCTAGGTGCTCCTAATGCGACTAGAATAATATTGCGTTTGCTATTGATCGGACTCCCTTTGGATCGTTCGCGTTGAGCTCACAGTCGGTTATCCCTTTCGGAAAAGACATAAGATTATTATCCACACGCGACCCGCGTGTGACTCATATGTGGTTCCACATGTGATCACATGTGGTCACATCTTAGCGTTGCGAAATTTCCACGACTTCGCCGGTAGACAACGGTGTGATAATGTATATTATTTTATTAACGTTGCATTATTTGTCGAGAGTCACAGCTGAGCTCTAAATTGAGTATCGTACTATATTCTTCTCTCTTTTTAAAATTTCATTTGGCTATTCATGAATGACTAATTAGACTTCTTCATCCTTTCGTTAGCTTCTGTGTCACTGGCCAGCGCCAAAGACTGTCCACGATTTTATTGTAGAGAGTTTTTGAAATCTAAGCATTTTATGATGACGGAGAAGACACATCTTTCCCTTCATCTGCTAGACCTTTTCACTAAATGAATGAGCCTATAAGCAAATCTCTGACTGAGCTTTCGCATCCACTTTTTCACGCACTGCAAGGTGCTAACGATGCAGGCCCTGGTTAGATCATAGGGCGCCAAAACGGACTATAAAGCCAATTTTATTAGTGCATGTAGCAATTTCCTCACAGTACATGTAGGCTACCTTCGGCTAAACCTTTGAATGACTGAATGAATATATTTTTTATTTCAAGCGCATTCGACAACTCAGTTTGACAAACAGTGGCTTGAAATACAGGCATGACAGGCTTTGGACGCGACGCATCCAGAGCGCCAACGCACGCCGATCATTACAACACTAAAAAACAATTTCCTGTGAGCAAGCGCGCAATGACACATAGACGGCACAAAAGAAACTGATGCAATAAAAAACTACAGGTAAATAATTCACGTTACATCGAGTTACTAGGACCGTGTCTACCAAATGGCCAGCGAATTTTTTTAGCCTACCAGCAGTTTTGCACATGTAAGTACGACTGACACTCCACGGCAGTCAAACGATGCTTTGAAACACTAGTTTTAAAAAGTATCCTAGTTTTTCAAAACTAGTAGGCCTATTTCGAAAGCAAGGCTGTTCAGACAGTGCTTTCAGACGCATCGTGTGGTTAGCGTGATTGTGTACCCGTACGAAATACAAGCTTTTGTCAAACCCAAATAGAATCGATTCGAATTGCATTTCGTTTTAATAGCATCCACATGATGAGTTCGAAATAGCCTACAGTGTTTCAACAAAAAAATTGTGTAAAACTTATTTGTTTGAAGCAGGGATCATGTTGTCAAAAGTTGTCGTTTTTGATGCTTTTGTTACCCAAAAGAGTCGAATTTAACGTTAGACGCATTGCAACATGAGAATAATTAGCTTATCCTCCTTAAAATAAAAAGAAGAGTTCTTTCACCGGAAGTTCCCTTGAACGCGGCGATGGTTGCTATGCGATTTCATTGTTTCTGATAGACGAATATCTAGAAGCTGCAAAATAAAGAGCATGGCATCAATAAGTCCCTTCACTACTAATTAAAATGACATTTAGGCAGGGGGAAAGCCAGAGCATTTATCCTGGTGGAAGTCACCCAGGATCGCCGTGCTTAACCGACAGCGCAAGTTAATAGTCCTATACAATCTATACTATTGATTAGGTTCGCATGTAGCATGCATCATTATATATCATTGTTCTGATCATATAGCGCCCTCCTAGCGGGCAAGGGCTATGGGCTTATTCTAAGCTCATCCGAAGCGTACCTTTGAATACCGTGCAAGTGAACACCGTATGGTCAGAACTCTCGCTTCTTAAAATGTAGCAAGCTATAAAAAATGGCGCACAAGCAACATCTCGTGATGTGACTTTCGCCGGAAATAGAATTATTACATGTTAAAAACTGAACTTCACGCAGCTTAAATTTAACATAGGAAATTTTTAAGACACTGCTCCTTTAAATGAATAAATTATTGCATAGTTTACTTTATGATGAAAGTAGGGCAAGGCAAAAATTTCAATAATAACCATGCTCAATGTTAGAATTCACATGTAAAAGTTAGACATAATTATGCACAATATGAATGATATGATGGCTGCCATTGCAGATCTTAAACAATGGACAAAAAGCCAGAAAGTATGTAATTGTATGTATGTAACTCTGTTAACGTTGGCTATGATGTGATGCTTCATTGACGCACAGATAAGAACTAGACCTACTCAGGCCCTACTGTGTGCCCAACCCTTGCCTGATCGGCGACACTTGTGTGTCGGGCATCGGACAGTACACGTGCGCTTGTCTTGCTGGGGTTATCGGGAGTCAACTGTGAAAGAAGTTTGTGCTATTTCAAGCCAAAATTATCATACCAAGTGATCCAAGCGACATTAAAATAGTCCTAAATCATAATTATAATATAATATCTTAGCAAAGTGCATTAGGGAATTTTTGACACTGGATTGGTGCTAGGCTATCACTATAATTATACGTTGAGTAAACGTTCAATCGTTGCCTTATTATGTTGTCTGTATCAGCTTCTGTCGTCAATCGTCTTAGATGCGAGTTAAATCGTCGATGGGTCTAAGCTCTTTATTATTTCACTTGAACATCATGAATCCAAGAGGGACGACTTTTGAATACCCTGAGCTAGCATAATTGCTTATGACATATAATTATAAAGCTCGTTTATAATATGAGGCACACTGCTAGATATAATTAAACCCGGAATAAAAATATAACTGTTGCCATCTAATAATTATTTCAACGGCTTTGTGTTTTCCTTTTCCATCGGTCCGAGAGCGGCTCGTGTATCTTAGCCGGTAATGCCACCAGTCGTCTGTTACGCGACACCGTGCGTGTTGCAATCCGAAGCCCACTAGGTGACCAACATGTTCTTCTTCTTCTTAGTGTCGAGTAGGCCCATAGCATAGCCTGACAAATCATTCACGCAAATACATGTGGGTCTGCATGTGCACTGTACATGTAACTCCGGATCTCACGATTCACTCAGCCGACAGACAAGAATTGCATATTGTACCATAAAACAGTGCTACCCAAGAGACGGTCCGCGGACCATCTGTCGCCGATTCACGGCGAGCTCGAAAAAAGTTGATCAGTTTTTTATAGGTTAAACATTTGAGACATTCCATGCCGTCGAGCTGTTCAGTGTAGGACTAGTTCGGTAGAAATTTACAATCTTGCTAAGTAAGTCGTCTAATCTATTACTTCCCATGTTTTCACACAGCTTTAGACGTTTGCGTACTTATTAGGACTGTTCAAGCTGAGTTTTCGACCGGATGTCCCTCCTGACGCCAGCCTAATACATAGTTATCTGGCACATGCATTAGCAACTAGTGAGACGTGTGTGTTCAACAACCTTGCTGAAGAGCCTACATGGTTTAATAGTTGCCGGCGCGGGGACTTGAACGCAGTTTTTTACGTTCTCTGGACTCCGTCCAACGCCTTAACCACCACACCAAAGCGCCTCGCTCTCTCTGCCTAATGGACATTATTAGGCAGCGAAACTTGAAAATCTCTCCAATATATGACATCAGGTGACATCAAGGTTTCCTGAAATTATCCGCGGTTTCGAGAATATACAGGAGCATACCCGCTATTTTATTTTGCTATTAAATTTTTTGGCAAATGAGCTGCAGCAGAATATCTGTGAATGTAATGTCAAAACTCGAGTCAAGAAAGCGATAAAAGAGAAAAGTTGACGTACAAATTCCGCTAAAATTTTGTATCAGTACACCCCGTTCCCCCCGGCCCGGTGCATGAAATGTATCACGAAGCCATGGACGGAAACAATTTTCTATATGTGTATGTACATGTGTACCCCCTTCCCCTTTCCAGCGATCATTTGTTACGACATGCACAATATTCTGTAAAGCGCCTGTGGCTGTGAGCTCTCAAGATCTAGCCTACATTTGATTATTTTAAAATATTATAAGCGCACACCGAGACCGGTCAGTGCGTGCTATGAGCCTATATGACTAGAGTTTGGTTTATCCCTTACAAAATTGGAGTAGCGTTACGCTTGCTCCTCATAAAAGAGGGGTAGTGCACTCCTATGCCTTTCAAAAAAGAAGTAGGCCTAAAGTAGGCCTACTCCACCATCGTCCATTTTTGAGAGTAATGCTACTCCTACCCATTTCTAAATCCGACTAGAGGCTCAAAAAATGTCGCTTTTGGAGTACTACTCCTACTAAACTCATCCCTGTACATGACATCGTATGCTACGGCGACCAGACTCCCTACGGCTTCAACAGGCTACCTGCTTTACGTAACACTCCGTCTTTCGGGTATATCCAGACATTATTGGCTTACAGCGACTTATTTGCTGAACTGCAAAAACGTAATGTAACTTACATAAACCATACAGGAAACTACGAGCAACTAGGGGCTTCCCTTGCAGTCGAATATGTTTTTCGAGTATGGTTTAAAGGTGCATAAAAGTGTTTGGTTCACGCAGTGATTTCAAATCGGACAGGAATTCTCTTGTATTGGATACAAATCTTCGTTCTGTGCTAGCTTGTGCAATCAACGCTTTTCTGTGGAACCAATAAAGTTTTCTTTTGCATTCTAGTTAAGGAAGGTTTGAATATTCTACGTTCATAGTTGATTTGCAAGTGCAAATCAACTACTATTCAATAGAAAGCCTGTTGGGCCATTGGTGACATCTTGGACTCACAATGGAGAAAGTGGCATTCACTAATGCGGCCAACATGCCAACGGACAATTCAAGCTCTTCGATAATCTCAAACGGACAGTTCATCCCACTCGCTGCTTCTACCAAGTTGAACATTGCCTGCATACTGACGCTAGCCATTGTTGGACTCTTCGCTAACATTCTCCTTATTCCAGCCCTCTGTCACTCCAAGAAGGACCGTAAGTCGACGGCTAACGTTCTGATCGTAAACCAGTCTGCGATAGAACTCTGCGCTTGTTTTATGTTCATAGTCAGGTTTTCGATCAAACTTCGCAGTTATCACATGGCTGACGGGTGGGGACTGGAACTGTGCCGGCTCGTAGATAACGGACTGTTTCAAGTGACATTCGTTAATGGATCAACGATGGCAATTGTTTCAATAACGTTCGAACGCTACTTCAAAATAGTCCACCCGATCATGCATCGAAACCACGGCCGAAACTGGATGATTGTTGTTGGGGTGGTCACCCCGTGGATCTACGGATTTGCCCTGGCGTTCACATCAATTTACTTTCCGACAAAGGTGGTGGGAGGTGTGTGTCTTCTGCAGGTTATTGGATCAACTTTGACGCAGCAGCGAGCCTTCACCATGTTCGCATTCGTCTACATTTACCTGGCGCCAGTTTGCACAATGGCGTTCTGTTATACGAGCATCTTGATGGTCGTCAGATCGTCAGGGAGTGTTGGACCAGCTACTCAAGTAGGTGGAGCGACAACGGACACTGCAAGAACGTCGCGCATCAGCAGCAAGGAGATCAACATCGTAACCACCATGATAACGCAAGCAGGTCAGAGAAAGCGTTTTGCATATTTTGTATTCAAATTCTCGCGCGCTCTTCTGGTCGTGAACCACACTATTTTGGTGTGGCATTGTCGATCGCCATGCTACTCGGCGTGTAGGTCAAAGTTGAGCGAAGCAAGGTCTCCTTCGATGGTGGAGCGCCAGGTGCTGCGAGGTCCCCCACGCGGGCATCTCCATGCTTTGGGTTTTGAGGCCACAGCAACCCGCGTGACGTTCCAGGTCACGCGGGTCAGGTATTCAACTTATGGAATCAAAAACTTACCAAAGGTACAAGTTAGTAAATGTACTCGAAATAACGACTAGAAGCCGTAACTATTCGTCTTCTCTTCATGTTGCTCAATTTCGACACTCTCTGAAAACCTAATAGCCTAGCTGAAATCTCTCTTTGATAAAATTGACACGTCGTTGCAACACTAGCCTAAAGCATGCACGTGCACACACACATTGCACATCATCAACTTCTGCTTTATTTTGTAGTGTCATTTTCTGTGTTCTCGGCTCCAAATGCGACGTTCTTCATGGCTGCCGGCATGGCAGGATTCAACCTGGCACAGTACACATATCTGCGCTACGTCACTCAGTTCATCGGGTACTTGAACGTCTGCAGCAACCCTCTCGCCTACGCGCTCAAGTACCGACGTGTGCACGCCTCGGCGCGGCGCGCGCTCGCTGCGCTGCGTGGCGGGTCGCAGCCGAGCGCCGGCCACACAAGCCAGGCTGCAGTGGGGGCTCTGTCGGCGATGACTAACCGTAGTGAAATACAATAAAGGAAAAACCGAACCAACAAATGGTTTTGAGTTGGCGACAGTTTTTTGTAGTGTATGCACAGTACAAAAATATCTAGTTTTGTGTTTCTTTAGCCATACAATGTATCTCAACGTCACGCTGGCGACTGTGTGTGTAGCACAAAGGTTATAATACAGTCCGGTTCTGTACAAGAGTACTATGGCTATTCCAGCGGTTCAGTGCCAAATAGCTGCACAGAACCCCTGCTCTTCTTGAGTCGCCTTGTAAGACTCACTCGGGGAGCAGCTAGGGGCTGCAAGCCAATTCTTTGCTCCCCCGGCCTTCCAGTTAGCACCAGTCGGTTATCTTTAAGTATAAACAATAATTTTATTCTAACTTTTTCTAATGGCCAGTCCCGTATAGTTTATCCAGGTAGAGAGTAGGAGGCCTTAGTGTACCCTTCGTTGTGTCTTGTGGATTAGCACTGTTGTAAACGCAACCGAGCACGGTTGAGAAGAAGTAATTTTAGTTTGTTTGAAAACTTTAATAAATAATTTTGATTTCAATTCAGTTTTTATAATGCGCCAAGAGTAAAGACAAAAAGTTTAATGACTCCTGACGTCATTTCTTTAAAATTTGAATTGATTTCATCATTCATGGGTATAACAGACTCTTAGTTGCAGTCAAATCTTATCGGCCAAGTTGACCAACGATATGATGCTATTTTATCATGTGGCATAAGCCGCGCAACAATTGTCGCCTACAAGTAAAGTGCATTGTATCACTGTAATTGTATCCTATGATATTAACGGCCTGTGTAGGCCTACGCTCCTGTAATATTTGTCATCAATTCTCTTTTATTTTGGCTGATGGTGGAGGCCCTCAAGGGCGGATCCAAGATTCGTTGGTGGGCGGGAAGATGAATATTTATAGCTTTTTTAACAAACACACTCACAAGCGGGACAAACTCACGAGCGGGGGGAGGGGGGGGGGGGGGTGCTGACGTGGCTTTTCTGTGCCACATCGATCCAAAACCATGATTCCAGACCATCCTTCTCTGAGATTTAACTCATTTTCTTTACCTTTATTTCACAAGATTTCATGCATCACACATTTTTACACCGCGCATCATTACATCTGCCACTGTTTTATCAACAATTTTTCTTAACCACAAAAAAACATTTTATGCGGTTGGGGGTACACCCCTCCTGGATCCGTCCTTGGAGGTCCTTAATTGGTGGAAGCACGTGGTCACTTGTTCATCTTAAGCAGTATGTCTAAATTCAGCCACTGAAAACATTCAAACCTGCAAAATCAAGTTAAATAGAACGTGCGGAAGCTAAAAAGTGTTTGGACGTCCTGGAAGATAGCCTATTTGAACAAAGCTCGTCAGATTAAAAATATCTGATTTGACGTCAGAATTCGACGTCCGCCCGTCAAGTCTCAATTTATCACACATTGTACGTCTCCAAATTAACGTTTTTCTTTTAAAACAAGTAGGTTTTTATTAGAGTTTTCAAAAAGAATCAAGACATTAACCGTCAATTACTTTCTCCCGACGAGACGCACTCGTCGCAGTTTTGGTCAGTTGAGCTTGACGAAGGTAGTTTCAGAAAACGTACAATTATTCGGAATTTGCATGGAAGTCACTATAATTCACTATGTTCATTATCCTTAATAATATTCGCGAACTTCGTCGCGACAATGTTAATTTGGCTCACATGAAAACAGGTTTCACTTAGGAGCTTGCCAGGATAGTTCTGTTTTGACAACTATCTGAACCCCTTGAGGCTCATCCTTTAAGAGCCATTTTAGTGCCTCTGAAGGCGCACAAGATACAAATTCTAGTAAAAAGTATTCTTGTGTTAGTTTATGAAAAGACAATGGATAAAAGACAAAGAAAGTAGAAGAAATGTTCTTCTACGCCTCAACGTTATGACAAAATAGGCTGAATCGCTTCGGTTTTCCACAATTCAATTTTCTCGATTTATTTCAAAATTTCATTGACAAAGTGCAAATCAGGAATTTAGCAAATACGGCTTCAGATTCGGATTCCTCACATCTTATTCTATAAAATATGCCATTTTTTATATGCTGAACCCATTTCGTGTCATTTTTCAAATTGTCAACAAATGCCTGCAATTTGGCGCCAAAAGACTCCACGACAATGGGGCGCCGTTACATTTGAATATCAATTATTGGTTGGTTGCTGCTTGTTGGCGCTCAAGCCTACATGTAAGAAGAGTCAACTGACTTCCACCCAATGCATTCACGATTCATATCCATATTTACGCCGAATCGTATTGGGGCAATAAACTTGTGTATTTCCTATGATGCTAACTTAACCTAGCGCTCTCTGGGTTAAGGACATCGCGTGTTTTGGCTAGCAATTATTTTCTTATCGTTTCTTATTGGAGATGTTGGCGCAATAATAACAAACAATTTTAGCAATAATGGAAACCGTGGTTTTCTACAGGTCTAATAGGGTGTACTTGGAATAACATTTAGGCCTGTGCAATTATTGTTCTATGATATGTCTTTAGGCCATTCTGAACACTCATAGTCTATTTTTGTCTCCATTAACCCACTTTTCTCCTAAAAAAACTGATGACGCCAACCATTTCCAACTGGGGACGCCAACCATAAAACTAGGGCGTCATCATCTCAAGTAAACCCTCTTGGGCATTGGGCCTAGGCCTACCTATCCTGAAGATCTGGGGATCTCACATGACGTCAAGCCTTAAACTTAGTACGCCCAGCAGGCATCGTCTGACCTGCACGTACAACCGCATTGCCTATAACGCTAACTGCCAACGGCTTATGTGGGCCTACTTGTATATATGTGCAACATCTTCACGCATGCGGTCACTGTCTAATCTGCAAAGATTTACATGCAGTTGAAAAGGCTTTCACTGAAATGTACAATATCAACCAGTACGCGCAGACATACGTGTACTAAGCGCTTTTCTGGATTAACGCAAAAATTCTGATTTAAATGCTAAAGAAGGCCTGGCCATCGGCAGATAAATACAGTGATTTGCAATTGCGAGGTCCATAATTATCATTTAACTGAATTTTATTTCGAGAAGCATCAGTTTAAAACATAGGAGAAACATTAGCAAGCACTAGCACGACGAAAATGTCAACTGTTAATTCAAACATTTCATTTACATCACACGGACAGTTCATTCAACTTACTGCCTCCGTAAAGTTAAACATCGCTTGCATTCTAACCCTAGCCATTGTAGGCTTCTTTGTTAACACTCTCCTGATCCTAGTCCTTTGCTACTCCAAGAAGGACCGTAAGTCAACGGCGAACATTCTGATCGTAAACCAATCCGCGATGGAACTCTGCTCTTGTGTCATGTTCATAGTCAGATTTTCCATCAAACTTCGCAGCTATTACATGACTGATTGGTGGGGACTTAAATTGTGCAAGCTCTTGGATGACGGGCTCTTTCAAGTGACATTCGTTAACGGATCAACGGCAGCAATTGTTTCAATAACGCTCGAACGCTACTTCAAGATAGTTCACCCGATCATGCACCGAAACCACGGCCGCAACTGGATGATTGTTGTTGGCGTCATCACCCCGTGGATCTACGGCTTTGCGCTAGCGTTCATATCAATTTACATTCCGTCTAGGGTCTCGGGAGGAGTGTGCATTCAGCAAGTCATTGGGTCTACCCGGACCCAGCAGCAAATCTACACCATATTCATATTCGTCAGCCTTTACTTGGCACCCGTCGGTATGATGGCGTACTGCTACACGAGCATCTTGCTGGTCGTCAGATCGTCGGGGAAGATTGGACAAGCTACGCAAGTGGGGGGAGCGGCATCGGATGCAGCCAGAACGTCGAATATTAACAGCAAGGAGATCAACATTGTGACCACCATGATAACACAAGCAGGTCAGTGAGAAATTACGCGTTCGTGATATTCAAGCTATCACGGCAAAAGCTGAAATGACTGTAATTGAGCTAACATTTGCCCTAAAAATAAGCATTTTAGGTTTCGAGTTTTTCAAGTTTTTTTTAATTCTCCGAACCCTTAGAAAAAATAACACTTTGACTTGCTAACTAACGCACTGTGTAAGATCCTATAGGCGTCTTGTCAAGAAGTAGACATAAAAATTATGGCTGCAATTTTGTCAAAAAATATTGATCTTTTAAAATAAATCACTCTTTTGAAAGACAACTTGATTTCAACTAGATTTTCACTATATACAACAAAATAGCATTGCTGCAAATTCAGAATGCTCGAATTTCAAAATTGACGCAGCTCAGAGAAAAATTGGCTTATCTTAAAAACTGGGATACTACGACACGTTTTCAGCGATTTAGGCCTAACCTACCGGATACTCCCATTATCCACCCTTCTTACCTATATAAGGCTGCGAATCATAGCCTTGATATAACTCCTGATCCCTGAAATAACATATGTAAAATCTGATATATAGTCTAACTTTGAACAGGCATTTTATAGCCTGTGATTTTCTACCGCCATTTCAGATTTCATGATTATTCATTGTTTTGCGCTGCAACTAAGATTTGTACCAGACTGTTATTTGTGCTGGATCTAGAAACTGTAGGCTATTGAGAGGCTTTTGTATTAGTGTTATCCTATAGCAATCTTACAATCAATTTGTATCTTGCAAATGCCGTTCCTCTGATTGAAAAATAGACCTTGTCAAAGATTGCTGGTTTGAAAACGAGCCATTTTATGGCAATGACTGACAAAGTTTTCAAATTTGAACCAATGTTTAATTGCTCTGGGCCTTTCAAGCCCTTTATGTGTTTGTCTTCAATTTTCGACAACCCAATATTTTCATAAAAATTGCCACCCTGAAATGTATAGGCCTGCACCATAGCTATATAGGCCTACACATTTAGGCTTACAGGCAACATGTATTGTACACGTACCATAATTTACACTTAGCCATTCATCACATCCTGTACGCCTATGCCGTTTTGCACAGTGTGTTTCTCTCTCTTCTCCGGTCCAAACTCGACACTTTCCGTAGCAGTCGGCATGGCAGGACTCGACATGGCAGAATACACGATCGTCCACTACGTCACTCAGTTCATGGGTTTCCTCAACGTCTGCAGCAACCCGCTCGCCTACGCGCTTAAGTACCGACGTGTGCGCGCCTCGGCGAGGCGCGCGATCGCCGCGCTGCGTCGTAAGGCGCAATCGAGCGCCAACCGCTCGAACCAGGCCGCAGCGGGGACTCAGCCGGCTTCAACTGCCGCTATTTAGCTATTACAGCCATCGGCCAGTGAACAGGAGATCCATATTAAAAGTGAGCGTAGACGGTATGTTCCCAGCTGTGTTAGCAGTGTGTTCAGAACGAATGCGTTCCCAGATCCGCGATCGCGGGGCGTAGTAACGCATAAATGGGAAAGCATGGACAATCAATCTCATAGGCATCAGACCTTATTCCAAATTCTACAGAGTGTTGAGACCGTGATCCATGTCAAAATCTGACAAAGCGATCGTTATGTGTGAAGTAGATTTGAGTACACAGGATTGAGCGAGTGACGTCATGATTTAACATGACAATATCATCACTCAGTGGAGCACGTAGGCCAAGAATAAAAGGCTTTTAGCAGATCTCGATGGCTTAATTTCTCTAAATTATTTTCAAAAATTCTTGATGTTTTAGTCTTCACGAATACATAACATCTATTTAAAACATGACGTCAGATTCCTAAACTTTTTTGAGGGTAATAATCTACAGCTCTTTGCACTGTAGGGTAGAGTTACTGCTGAATAGATTGATAAATTTACCTGCATGCACATAATTGTATTTACTGCAATTGAAGATGTTATGATGCAGCCTTGCACTGATGCAGTAACTGGAGATGCCGCATGCAGGATTACGTTGCACTAAATAGGCATGTATGCAATTTTATAGTGGACTATAATCGCAGCATTTCGGCAGTTAGGCTACAAGACGGATAATTATAAGCCAATGTCCTTCCACATTCGCTATACTACGTCATGTTATTTTTCTACAAAACTGCATGAATGTAAGTTGAAGCCATTTTAATTAAAATTTTAATTAAATTTTTTAATGAAAAGATAATCAGCTCATTGGTATCTGAGCATTGTATGTATAAGCCTAGAATTTGAAGAGATACCCGGTTCATAATAACGAATTTAGCAAAAGTTCATTTCGCTGGTTAATTAGCTTGCGGAGATGATACGGGCACCAACAGGGAGATGTATTGATATTTTAATTTAGCCTATATTCCAGGAAGAGGCGGAGGATATATCGAGATGTCAAATATTGTTGGCAAAATAATCATTGCGACATATGAGTCACGTGATTATAGTGAAGCTGCATACACGAAGCTTGCCAGTAATTTTGTCAAACTGTCGTGTCCATTTTTAACACGCTAACAAAAGTTTGCAGCGCAGAAAAAGACTAAAGTACATCAAGTAGCCTAAAGGTACAGTTACATTGCATCTTACGAGCCCTCGGCCCGGAAGATCTTCCCGGAATCCTACCTGATAGATGTAATGTACTATTTTTGCATGTCAAAAGTCGGTGTGTTCCGGAAACAAGCGTGTTCTCATGATTCTCATCATCCCGTAAGATGTGTTCATGGTGGTCATGTGCCACGTGAAAATAATCCTAGGTGGTTAATGGAAAGATCGCCGACGCTTGACGAAACGACTATGAAGATGTAGTGTAAGCGTCCAGTCCGAACGACAATCGCCGCCTTCCCGGAACATGCGTGTTCACGGAAGACACCCCCACACCACGATCGAGCGTTCTGCGCGGGACGAAAAATTGAGTGGCCTGATTCTGTCTGCCCAGACTATTTTGTGTTCTGTAATCCCAGCTCGTATATCTTGACCAGTTAACTGAATGGACCGTGAAGGGTCGTGAAGTTTTCGAAATTTTCCATGAAATCAAAAACAATAATTATTGTCGATGCGTCTCCCTCGATCGAATTTTGCTCGGATATTAAGCGCCTCAATTTCGATGCCATTTCCGACCCCCCCCCTCCAACTAAAAATGTTTAGTTAAATTTGCAGCTCAGCGTCGTTGCCAAATCATCAATCGCATATATTCTTGAAAGTCTCGTTAGTTTTTGTGATGTATGCTCTCACGCTAAAACTGTTGAAAAGTTACCAAATGCTTGCATATACTGAAATAAAAAATCAATTTTGGCGCTGAATCCGAGTACGTTTGTACCTAATTCTAATCTTAAGCAAGTAGCAGCATGCTCGTTAAATTTTACGGCATGTTTCTCAGCCTCAGCAATGCGTGCTTGACCGAGGGCACAGCGCGCCTTAAGATATAGAACGAACTGGACTGGACATACAGCGAGGCAAACGGAGCGCGCGTCCGTTCTATTTGACACAAACGCACCGAGTGAATACAGTCCGAGCAGCGCCTGGAGTTCTTTGTCGTAAACTGTTGCCCACCGCGTAGTCAGCAATACGGGAAATGTGCGCTCAAAAAACCAGTCATTTCCAAAAGAACGCATGTCGACAACCTCATTGCACGTCTTAATGGCTGCTTTGTAGTGGCGTTGGGTGTAGTACAGATTGGCTAGATATGCATTGGCGATGACCCAAGACACATTCACTGATGGACTGCGATCTGGCCGCTCTTGGTAAAAGCGCACTCTAGTGGCATTTCTCAATGCAATGTCGTCCAGCATGTCGTATATTATCAAAGGTATCTTGTCAGCAGGGCGTGTATTTTCGTCAAATGATTCACGACAGACCTGTTCTTCATTCTTCGCGTATAAAACGTCTTTTGAACCTTTACATTCGGGAACCAATACGGTATTTGATCTATTTGTCTATGCGTTGTTTTCATTCAGGAATTTTTCAGCAATTTTGCGTATGACTTTATTGTCATCGACATAATGAGCAAACAGGCTGTTGATGATGACGGTCATTGTATTGGCTATACGACGTAAATCACGCTCCGTGGATTGATGCAGTCTATTAGCGACACTGAAGTACTCTTCTGCTCGACGCAGACACTGCACTTTCGCTGCATCACGGATGAATGCCTCTTTGTGACAGGTGAGTCCTCGGTAAACATCACCCAGTTCTTGAATTAAGGCTGTCTGCAAGTCTTGTGAATAAGTATTTGAATCTAGATAACGATAGACGTCTTCATCATTCCACACGCGATCCAAAATGTATAAACTGCGATGAATCCAGATCGGCATATCGGCGGTGTAATAACCTCGAATATCAATAAACTCATCTCGAGTGCACAACGCTTTCACAAGTGGAATTAAATCAGAGGACTCAGCAACTTCATACAGTTCAGCTACATCGCTGGATACATCAGAGTCCACCAAGTGATCCATCATGTTGTTGGCTGGTATGAAATAGTTGCAGCAGAACTTCGATGTCAGAAATTCTGCCATTTTTACCAGTAGTTGTTTTATCGAATGCACTAATGAATCTCCAGCCCAGAACTCGTTTGGTCTTTCCTCGCACGCCCACAGCATCAATGTCTTGAAATAATACGTATAATAAACTGTTTCCTTATGTCTTCCAGCCGCTGCTTTCGCAATGATCTTGTATATAAGTCTAAGTGCACGGTAGGAAATTCTCTTTGAGTTTGACCAGCTGCGAATGATGAGCAATTCTGCCTTCGAGAATGAAAACCTCCATTCGTTCCTGTTCTCCCTGTTACAACTCAATTTGTACGCTACGCCGACAAAGTCGCACCCGTATCTGACGACTTGTTTGATGACAGACTTGAACGGACAGGCGTGACGGCGTGTTCGCGTAATCCACTCGGACGCTTCAGCGGGCCAGTACGGACAGTGGACGGCGTGGACATAATCTCGCCACGATACCATCGCTCCGACAGTCATTCCTTCTATCTTGTGCATCATATTCTCTTGCAATCTTGCAGCCAAATCGTCGTACCGCCTCGCAGGGCCGTGTGAGGTAGCAAATTCTTCAGTATATGTGTATGCGATATGCTTCCATTCTGCCCCGCTGTTCTCCTCAATCAGTCTCGCATAGCCTGAATGCATGCCGTCTGTGCAAATCCTAAACACTTCACCGCTGTACTCTGCAGGAACACATTGTGTGATCGGAGAAGCGTAGCGGTTAGTTGAATAATTCATGTAGTCCACATCAGTTGCATCGGGTTTCAGGCAACACTCGTTCAGGCTCGCAATGGTATCCGCTATTTCAACGCTGCTGCCAACTTTAAAAGTTCTCTCTAATCTAACCTGTCCGTGGTGGACGAGCTGCTCAAATAATTTCTTCAGCTCGTCTGCAGCAACAACGTCCTGCTCCGTCATCGCGCAGTCGTTGTCCGCTCTGCTCATCGCAGCCTGGGTGCTCTGTGGTCCATCACCTACAGTGTACGCGAAATTATATGCTCGGCCTCAGCGCAGAAGTAGACTGAGAAAGGAGTGTATAGTATATCAGTAGGCATCACAGAAAGTGAACTCAACCAAGAGTCCAGCTTGGAGTTGTTTTGTGCTCAACGCTCGTGCATTGACCATATTGTGCACGCGCGCATCTATTAATTTTGTAAAAGCAACAGCCTTTAGTGATTAGTTATACAAAATCATATCCGAAAGCAGAGTCCGCGATCGTTGTGTTAGAGGCTTCCTAAGAGAACAGTAACTGTTATCGACGTTACGGCGTGTTGTTGTCGATGGCATCCAGCTGCGTAGACAATCATTGATACCGGTATCGGAATACGGTATATCCCGTAACAGAAGATCCCCCTGCGAAACGATCATCCGAGGGTGTGTTTTGTCATTTATGCTCACATATTTGAATGTCTGAATATCAGACCTCTTTCTCGTTTGCGATTGCATAAGAGTTGAATTTCATATCTGCATTATTACTTATACCCCAGGTAGCCTATGTCATATTGACTTAAAGTTCATGCTACCGTGTCTCAATAATTAGCTATGTTATAATATTGCTCGTGAACAGCGTCGACCGGACTTTAAGGCCCTGATTTGCTACATGCATAATAATGTGTTCAGCAACTGTTCGCGTCTCAAGCAAATGAGTCAACGGGAAACGATCAGGGTTAAGGACTTCCTTGCGATGGGCTAAGTAGGCGTAAGCAACGGAATCGACATGTGCACCTGGGGTCGTCGCTGAACCATTTGCGCTTGAAGTGGCATTTGCATCTTCAAACCCTGATGTGCAATGCCATTTGATGATGAGCACTAAGAACCGGCTAGAAATATGCCTTGAAGGAAAAAACTAATCTACTTTATGAAGGTTTCGCATAAGAAGAGGAACAGAAACCTACTCGCTGACGGGTCCTTACCCCCTCCCAACCCCCCAACCCCCCTCAACATACTACCCTGTGTATTTGCTTGGCTTCAGTTTGCCATAAAAGCCAGCTGTTCTGAGAAAAAGTATTTAACATAAGTAAATTTGCAGTTATTCAAACTATATCCGCCTAAATCAATCTAATTCTCACCCGATTTATCGCAGATCATCAACGCTCAAAACCCAATCGATTACGCCTCACACTTAAATTATTTAAAATATTTTTCTATATGCGCCTTAATGTTAACTAGACCAAAAATCTATTTCAGGCCAACGCCTTAATTTCCCCCCCGAAAACTTGCGGTCAGATTTCGGGCTTCTCATCGCACCAATCGACCAAGTCAGTGCATACTGCTCAGTTAAATTGAACTGCTGCAATTATGGGTTGAAAGAAGTCACGTCTTTCGCGATTCGTGTTTACTGGTTTGATGGGTGAGTTTCATTCCTGCCAACATTGTAAGTGACGAATAAAGATAGAAATATCTAAGACTGCCCCAATGCATCAATGGCCTAGGTCCTGTGGGCTAAACGCCTAAATCAAATGCGCAAGGAAAAAATTATGACAAGTAAACTAATAGACAAATATGTAAGATTGCCATAATGGCCTACTACATAATACAGGCCTACATGCATCATACATCTAGGTCCCATTCACATCCGGGTAAGAAATTCAGGTCACAACAGTTTATTCAGCCTACTTCAGCTAGTTAACTATGCATCCAATGATAGTAGGTTTATTATGAAATCAATCTTTGCATACATTGTGTGAGTTTTAACTAATGACTGTCTTGTTAGGGGCCAACACGTTGCATATTTTACATCAAAATTAACATGCATTAAAAAAATTGGTTATTAAAATACAAACAGTCAGCCAAAGTCACAATTCAAATGACTGTAGCCGACTCTCAAACAAAATTGTAAACCTAGGATCCCACGTACATGTATTTTTGACGGTACACTGCATAATCTTGACTCAGCTGCAATTTGCACTAATCCTTGGTTTATGGCTTCGATGTCAATCGATGCAACTGACAGCATAATTATATACAGCATGACACAAAGTCATAGTCATGCTGTAAACGTACCGTAATCCACTCTAAACACCAAGCTAGCCGTAAACCAATTTCCTAATTCGTAGACAAGCATAGCCTAATGTGAGAAAAGTTCAAATGCAAATACTACTGTAAGTTGGTGGTTTGCGAGTTAAGGACCGTGTGCAGTAACGAAGACTATAACAGTCTGGTTCTGTGCGAAGGGCTACGTACAGACATAGAATGGACAAAAAACAGAGGTCACGAATATTGGCTATGACACAAGCAGAGAAGGGATTCGTGATCTACAGCGACTCTCTGGGTGAAAAAAAGAAAACCGACAGATTCATGAATGACATAGAAGAAAGAGAAATTATTTGGGGTAGACCGGTGCAAATAAATACAAATAAGATTATTGCAGTCGTCTGGATTCCAAGTCATTCAGAATTAACTGGAAACGAGACGGTAAATCGGATAGCAAAAAGTGCCTCACAAAGACAGAACCTTCCATTCAATTTGATGCTACGTATCAATGAGATGGCTAGTTTCGTCATGCGTCATATTTTAGAAGATTTAAATCTCTCCAACGAGCTTACGAACAATATATAATTCTATTTGCATTACGCAGTGCATGAACAATGTAGGCGAAACCATCATGCACAAAATTGAACCTGTGGCCGATGGAGCTCGTAACTGCCTATGCTGGAGTCCTACAATACATGTATATATAAATATCGTGACCTAAAATACAAACTACAACCAAATCAATTCCCTTCTGTAGCAACTCTTCTCAACTCTTCTCAACAACCAACACCAACAACCAAGAAGCAACAACTAACGACCATCAAACAACAGCCACCAACCAACAACCAACAACCAACAAACAACAACCATCAACCAACAAGCAACAAGCAACAACCAAAAATCAACAACCAACAACAAACAAGTAACAGCCACCAACCTACAACCAACGGGTAACAAACAACAACCAAAAAGCAACAACCAACAAGCAACAACCAACAAGCAATAACCATCAACCAAAAACCAACAACCAACAATCAACAACCAACAACCAACAACCGACAACCTACAAGCAACAACCAACAAACAACCAACGAGCAAAAACCAACAACCAACAAGCACCAACCAGCAACCAACAGGCAACAACCATCAACCAACATACAGTAACCAACAGCCAACAACAAACAACCGACAACCAACAAGCAACAATTAACAAGCGATAGCCAACAACGAACAGGCAACAAGCAACAAGAAACAACAACCAAAAACCAACCAGACTCAACAATCAACCATCAACCATCAACCATCAAGCAGTAACCAACAGCCAACAACCAAAAACCAACAAACAACAGCCACCAACTAACAATCAACAATCAACAAGCAACAACTAACAAGCAACAGCCAACAAGCAACAACCAACAAACAACAAGCAATAACCAACAAGCAACAACCAACACCAACAACAAGAAGCAATAACCAAGAAGCAATAACCAAGAAGCAACAACCAAGAAGCAAGAGCAACAACCAACGATCAACAACCAACAACCGACAACGATCAACGAACAACGATCAACTATCAATTATCAGCCATCAACTCAACTATCAACTATCTGCTATCAACTCAACTATCAACTATCAACTCAACCATCAACTATCAACTCAACCATCAACTATCAATTCAACTATCAACTCTCAACTAAACCAAACTTAATTTAATTAGGTTTGAGATTGAAGATTGAAAATTGAACATATAAATTTTTTTAAATTACTAATTTAAATTGAAATTTGAAATTTTTTTAATTGAAAATTGAAATTGAGATTTAATTTGAAGTTAAGCACGGCCGCTTTGGGGGTACGTGGTTAAAGAGTTAACATAGACCTATCTTGAAATTTGATTTATGCAATGATACCGCTAGGAAATTTGTCGTGCAATTAGTAGCATACATAATAGTCCCTACACGCATGATGTTGAGCCTATATATTGTTCACGAGCGAGTGGCCGGTAATACAATAACAGTACTTCTTGCGGCTGCGGCTTGCGTATAAATAGGAAGTTTCTATCTCTGCGGAAGGACGAAAATCGATCGATGCCCCGGGTGTTGCCCGTACGAGAAATCATCCGCAAGCAATTTCGTTGCGTGAAAAAGTATGCAACCCTCAAGCAGCCGCAAGCCGCAGTGCTGCAGATTTATTGCGGCACTGCGGTTTGCGGCTGCGGCACTGCGGCTTGCATACAATTTCAAGAAAGGAAATTGGTTACGGATAATTTTCCGCAATCACTTGTGGCTTGCGGCACTGCGGGTTGCGGTACTGCGGCATGTGGTAATGCGGCATTGCGGCAATAAGGAGCGGTATAAATCAGGTGCAAAGACTTGAGTCTACTGATGCTTAAGTGTGCCCAACTCGAACGCAACGAGTGTGATACACGCGAAATGATTAAGTTTGGATTACTCTTGAAAGTTCATTTAACTAGTTCAGGACGAGTTGAGCCTACTTATGAACGAGTATGTCCAACTCGAACGAAACGGGTTTCATATACGTGAGATGAGCAAGTTCTGGGTACTCGTAAAAGTTCATTAAACTAGGCTAAAAGTTCATTGAACTTGTTTCGATCGAGTTTATGGCTCTGCGACGTGCGACGGGGAAAACGAGTAACACTCACTTAAAACGAGTGGGCTCAACAAAAAAGTTGAGTCCACTTGATATAATGAAGTACATTCAACAATCAGTTTTTATCAGTTTTTACAGTGCGGTAGTACTTCACACAATAATAATTATAACTAACTAAACTAGCCTCCGTTTTATCGTGTAATCTGTATATCCATATTGTTACACAGGATTACACGTTTTCGCCCGCCCTGATCCGGACAGCTGAAGGGGGGGAATTACCGCCGGATGCCGTTTCTGACGCCAACCAAATCAATAGCTTTGTCGGGGGGGGGGGGTACATCTTTACACAATAAGAATTATTTTTAAAAATTACATGAATTCATATCAATAAGCCATCTTTTAACCGTCGGTAATATCAGTGGCCGAATAGGCTTCATCTTGACCGGTTAAGAACTTGACCGGTTAAGAAACAGGTTAAGAATGTGAACGGTACTTCAACTTTATAATTTTTTGCATTAAGTGCGGTAACCATTTAAGACCACTTTAAGGGCCGAATCTGGCCCGCGGGCCGCTTCTATAGCTAAAGGTGAATTACTTTCATTGAAACATATAGATCAAAAATAGATGAAGTAAGAATAATTTTAGCGATCAACTTTTTTAAGTAAGTCTAAAGACGGCTAGATGAGAAAGGCTTCAGGACAGGCTCATTGATGACTAATGGAAGGAACGGATGTGCATTATCATGAACAAGAGATGCATGGTACCTACAGGGACAGAACAGCAGCAGGGCAGCCTCGTCATATCATATGCCTCTCAGGACCTTTCAAAATTTGATGGCGAAGAAGCATGTCCAGTCTCCATAATATAAGCATCAAAGCCCTGCTCACAAAAGCTATGTTGCCTCCTGCATGTTTAAGAGCACTTCTGCTTCTTTTAACACAAAACCAAGCCTACACTATACCCCATATTACAGCCTGCTGTAGTTCGCTATTGTGGCTTATACATGTACGTATGTGCCGTGCCTCAAGAAAGGCTTAAAATACAATTAGATCTAGTACATAAGGCTTAAGTGAATACCGCCTGGCCGTAAAAAGAATGACTGCATGTGTAAGATAATATTCAGTTGGTCATAGCTCGCCGTGGATTGAACGTTTTCTAGGATGTTTAATTCAATTCAATTTGATTTACTCATGTTATGTTTCAGACGCCTGCATCATATACAGTATTGTGCGAATGTGCATGTTTCGAACTGGAGGACATAGGTCAACTAACGCTGTTTGAAATCTGGGTGAATAAGATTTTGGATTAAAAATGGATAAGTTTCAAAACAACATGATGACAAACATATCTGAGACTAAATTAAACCAGTCTTTCATCTTACATGGTCAGTCCATTCCATTGACTGGTCCTACAAAGTTCAATCTCGCCTGCATATGAACAGTTCGCATCGTTGGTTTCTTCTCTAATATTCTCCTTATCCTAGCCCTCTGCTATACTAAAAAGGATCGAAAGTCAACTGCCAACATTCTAATCGTAAACCAATCCGATGTTGAACTATCAGCTTGTGTCATGCTCATCGTTAAATTTTCGATCAAACTTCGTAGCTATTACATGACAGGCTTGTGGGGACTGGAGCTGTGCAAGCTCATGGATAGCGGGTTCTTTCAAGTTATATTCGTCAACGGATCAACAGCGGGCATTGTCGTGATCACACTCAAACGCTACTTCAAAATCGTTCATCCAGTAATGCATCGGAACCATGGCCGGAATTTGATGATTTGCGTTGGTAATTTTGACCCGTGGATCTATGGCTTTGCTTTGACGCTTTCCTCCAAATATATTCCGGACAGATTGGCGGATGGCGCAGAAAATTGGATCTACAATACGGCAGCAGCGAGCATTCAGCATGTTCACATTCGTCTACATTTACCTGGGACCAGTCGGTATAATGGCGTTTTGCTACTCGAGCATCTTACTGGTTGTCAGATCATTGGCAAAGGTTGGACAAATAACTGTTGCTCAAGCGAGTGGACCCGGAACCGAAATGGCCAGAACATCGAACATTAACAGCAAGGAAATAAACATCGTCATCACCATGATAACGTAAGCAGGTCAGTGAGATTTTTGTAAGACCCTCCGATGGCTATAGATTAGCAATTCAAATTCAAATTATCGCAATTGAATTTTAATCTCTCCTCTGGTGTGTTAAAATATTTAATGAAATAAAAGAATGGCAATATAAATCTCTCCGGTGTGTGCTGCGGCGTGGGAGCGCGTACCGCGGGTGGCGGATACGGGAACGTCCCGTGGGGGATAGCATTTAATACATAATATTGAAAAAGATGCCGTGGACCAACAGCAGCAAGAGAAGAACTCAAATTAAAAACCCTTGAGGATGGCAACTGGAAACCACCCCGAGTATTTTTTCCAGGACAAAATGGCGGTACAACTAAAAAGCAGATGGCAAACAACGTTAACTGGAACCATGCACGTGCCCCGCTTGTAAAATTTTACTACGCCCCATCTCTTAAGTCTTCATCCTTTCTGCTTAATAACAACCCACAGGACATTCATTTTTCTGATATATACAGCATGATTCTTCGAGAGTTGATCTACAATGTAATATATTTGCGTGCGCTTTTTTTACAGTATGCTTTTCGACTTTCACCGCGGCTACAACGATATTCTTTACGATTTTCGGCATGGTGAAATTTGACATAACGCAATACACTTACGTGAGCTACGTGATTCTGTTCATCGGGTACTTCAACGTCTGCATCAAAACGCTCATCTAAACGCTCAAGTACCGACGTGTGCACGCGTCGGCGCGGCGCGCGCTCGCTGCGCTGCGTCGTAAGCGCAGCCGAGCGCCAGCCACACGAGTCAGGCCGCAGCGGTAGCTCACACTGCCGCGCCTACGAATCTGGTGTCAACCCGTCACGAATAGTAAACCAAAGATTCCGAATCTTAGAGTCTTGACCAGGCTACGACTCTAAGACTTGACATGCCTAAGCCTACTACGCCTATAATACAAGTTAAAAAAAAATTGAAAGCCAAATTTGATACGGACTGGTGTCGACAGAAGCGTTGTACTACGCATGAATATCGATATGATTTCATAGATTTACTCGATTTTTAATTTCTGAGCAATTGCACAACGCCTGTTTTTTGAGGTACCGGCGTAAACCTACGCATATTTTTTATGAAGGTCTAAACTCTAATCGTCTGTAAATGCATTATTGTAAAACTGCAAGTAATTTCTCAGAAGTCTTGTCTCATCGAAGCCTATTTGTGATTAAAACGTTAGGTAAACTCAAAACTTTGCAAATAAATAGCAGAATGTCATCCATTTTCTCAAGATATATATGGATCTTGGCAACACATTGCCGATGAGTGACTTCTCAGCAAAACATCCATGATTAAATGAGAACGTATTAGGCTATTTGTTAATCCCTTTCATCACTCGTGTGAAAGGGTACTAATTATTATTCCAATCATATAATGCATTTCATTATATGGTTGGAATTACAATTGGTATCAGAGACTGGTCTAAACATGAAGTGAGGCGTAAGCTTTTGAGTATGAATTGATCTACCTTAATTTATTTAATATTCTATAATTTTTCATTTAAATTTGAAAATGTACATAATTTCCAAATACATTTGATTAATTATCAGAAATTTGTTGAATTGCTTCGAATAGCTTAGATCAGTTGACATGGTTGGAGTATACCTTCTTAGGCCTACTGTATAATGTCACACGGTGCGATTCGATCGCAGCAGCCGACACTGGGCAAGACGTTGAAGAATTCAGTGGCACGAAATGAAAAGCCGGAGAAGAACATTGACAGATTAAACATGTCCTTCTACAGATTTTGTCCATGCATATTTAGAACACGTGTTGATTTGCCATATCGACGTTCATGGCATCCGAACATCTACAATTGCGTGAGAGAGTAATGAAAGTACTATAGCAGCATCGCCGTACTCATGATTCTGGGTCCTTTTCAAATGCATGTGTTCAACGCGACCCCATTTCCGAAAATTCACCGTCTGACGAAGCCGACAGAAACGCTTTCTTCTATGCTGCTCAGTCGGACAACGCTGGCACAATTGTTCTGGACCTTAAAGGCACCGATGTATGCGCAATTTATTTTAATATTGCTCATACAATCGGTCAGAATCTGGCCGCTTTAAATAAGAAGTCAGGAGTTCAGCAAATTTTATTCAGCAATTCTCGTGTATTCTTCTTAAGAGAAGATCTTGCAGCTGTCGCGATGGGGCTCTACACTTTCGCTGATGTAGACACCACATGAATTATTTTTATTCAGCCGGGTCACAAGCACCGCATTGAAGAGATTTCTCAAAATAGCAACTTCACGTTCATGTGATTTTTGAACTAGGCCTGGGCCTATAGATCCAACCGCCACCTGTGACTAAAATATTTAGGTTTGATTGGAGGAAAGCGTTTTGAGAATCAAAATTGAAATCGAGTTATACAGTATAGTACTCTTCAAATAAAGTGAAGGCAAGTGTAGTGCTTCTCCAACGTCTTGATTTCGCCAACCGGTAATTTCAGGCTCAGGCGTTGAAGGCGACGCATGCCCTTTCAGGGCGAAATCCAATCTTGTTTATTATGACTGTCGATCACAACAACAGCATCACTATCAACGCCAAATGTCTCCTGCTTCTCACGTTCTCAATTGAGCCTAAGTAAGTTACAATGGCGATCAGGGTTATTATCTGAGATGTCTCTCTCTCTAGTAGGGGCCTATGCTCCTGTGGCAGTCACTTTACAGAAGCTGACTCTTGAGTAGAGTTCGAAAAAAACAAGTCAATTTAGCAGAAATGGATTATCGGTAGTCTATGCTAAAATGACCTGTAAACTATGGTAATCTAGCAAGGAAAATTTCTCGTTAGCCATTTCCTGAACTATTCGAGACACTAGATGTAGGTCAAATTCCCAAATTCCACTAGCATGGATCTATCCACGATTTTTAAAATTGGTGGGTGTAAGAAATTTCAGGAAGGATGTCGGCAGGCCACCCCTCTTGTCACATGAAAAGTCTATTGAATCCGCGGGGGGGGGGGGGGGGGGGGGGGGGATG
>JAQIWG010000398.1:0-35127 GCA_034695025.1 Chamaedrilus cognettii
AGACTTGGGGGGATGACAGAAGTTTTAAGATCATTCTCAACAGTGCTTATTTTCTGTAAACACATTGAGGTTTCTTACAATTCACATCTCCTATGTGTGCAGTACTTAGTTCAGCATTTGCCACTACATTTTTATTTTAACTGAACATTCAAATATAAAACATGCCCTGCTTCATAGTGCAATAAAAAAGGCTCAAAAAAGTTCTCCACTAATCGCAGTCACTGAAAGCGCGTAGGGCTGTTTAGTCACGACAGGTGTCAACTGAATGTGAAGCGTGTGGCTGAGAGGCAAACATTCAAATACAATATAGAGGGGGGGGCAAAGAAAAATAAAAACTATTGATTAAATCAAATGCGCAATCCGTTAACATTTCCGTTGTGCAAATAGCGCTAACCTCTGGTGTGGACGCCTGACCCTCAGCCTGCTGCTGAGTCAGGGAGACCGCCTCCCTCCCAACCTCATTTCCACTCCCCCCCATTCCCCCGACCCCCCCCGGCATCTGCATCGTCGTGTCGGATACTTCCGACATCTGCAGCCAATCGCAAACATCGCTACATATACCAGCATTGTCTGCAATCAATCATGGGCATCGTTACATACACAAGTATGATCTGCAGCCAATCACAAGCATCGTTACACATATGAGCAGTCTGCTTACAACCAATCACAAGCATCGTTACACATACTAGCGCTTTCACGTGACAATGATTTCCCATCATAGAACATCTCTCATTTAAACAATACTTATCGTTTTTGAAACCTATTTAAATTTTTTTGAAAAGCAGTGTGCTATGTGAAGATGACTTGCTTGATTTGTGCCATGGTCAGACATCATTGATGGGTCAAACCTGAATTTTGGAACGTTTAGTGGGCGCTTCATGCTCTGTGCCAGCCATCTCATCCTGCCTGTAACACATACAGAGACAAAATAAAGACTTTTATTTCAACACGGCTAACGTCGGTCACTTGTTATGCGTGTATCAAACACTTCCTTATACATATAATTTTCAAGGATTATAATTTTGATAAATCGAATGATGTCTTCCAAACGCCACTTTATTTACGTTGAATTCTCAAAAAAGGCTGCGGAAATTTTTGACAGCAATTGTTGCAAAAGAAAAGAAATATTGTTAATTTGCCTAAATGCAATAGCTTTCCAGTGCGCAGTCCGACTGCATCTACAATGGCGATGCTGCATTTTCTCTTCTTGACGATCAGGCATCGCCTGACATTTTTGTGCACTGAACTGTTCTTATTGAGCACTTGTTGCTTCTAAGTCAACATTTGTTGCTGCTGAGTCAACATTTATTGTTGCTATGTCAAGATTTATTAATGCAACGTCGAAATGATGCAAATTAAAAACAAACATACGAGTGTCACTACACTTACACAGCCAGCGCGTCCTCGCGCCCACGCTTGCCGCCGGCGCCAGGGGTCGGTACGGCAGCGGCGCCAGGCTGGTCTGCCGCCGCAGTAGCGGCAGAGGCTCTGGAAGTGGACGGAAGCTGAGCGTCGAGGGGACTCCACCACTCCTGCTCCTCCGAGGACGACACTACATCACGTAGCACAAGAGAAATCAGCATTCAACTAGTAAATGAAGCCGGTGTAATAGAGGGTGGGACAAAACTATTGCAGCCACTTTTGAGAGGCAGTACTTAGTGAAACTGCCAAAGCCATAGGCCTTCAATTTTCAAAGTCGGCGCAATACTTTTGGTCTACCATGTATAATGTAATGTATATCATGGGCTCTGAAATCCTGTACATGGACTTCCATCTATTCCTGGAATATAGTTTCCTGGCTAGTGATAAGAACTAAAAGGCCGTGCTTGTGGCTCAGCCTGGTTCGAAGTCAGCATACGTAGAAATCTAGCCAACTTCTTATATATTCATTACTAAGGTAGAATACTATAAATATTTAGGACTCTAATGTAATATCAATCAAGTACAATAGTAGACGGAGAAGGTTACCCATGGAATCATCAAAGTGTGACGACACGGGCTGCACTTGCTGAGTTGGCCTACTTTGCTGACTCGTGATTGGCTGCTGCTGCTGCAGAGGAGCGACCAGACCAGCCAGTTGAGATGGACCTTCGGCTGTAACAAAAAAATCAAGCAAATCAGATTTATCCATTCAAATTTCAAAATCTCTATTTTAGCTGCAGAATTAGAATTCATTTAGAAAAATTAATCTGAATAAACATAATATAGCAGTTCTTCAACAGAGCCAAGTAAATTACAGTCGAACCAGTATCGGCTTAGCATTCATACATCAAACAAATAAAGAAACAAAAATTTTAACAAATAAACAATAGAAGATAGCATGAATAAACTAAAATGAACAACACAGTTCAGCTTAGCCCTGAAAAATAACGGTAGCACTACGCCTGTTCTTTGTAAGACAGGCGTAGTGTTAGTCCCATTTATCGCTTAGGCCCAGCCACAGAGGTCGATTTCAAAGTGTAATGCTATGCCTGTTCATTTCAAATCAGGCGTACAAGCTGACAAATTGCCTTATTTTTGGCATACTACGTCTACTAAACTTTACCCTGCGAATACACTCAAAGCCCTGCCAATGCCTAACAGCCTTAGAATTTAAATTCAAGTACGTAATGTAGCAACGCAGTCAGCACAACACAATCCAGACCAGACCCAATAAACGATCAAAAGGAAACCCTCGCCATTTATTCTCATTCCCCAGATGGTGCTACACTACCCACCCTCCTGCACGCTCATGCCCTCGTCATTCATTCTCATTCCCCAGAGGGCGCCACACTACCCACCATCCTGCACGCTCATGCTGGTTGGCATCACGGTTGCCATGGGAGTGAACAGCTGCTGCGCGGCCCCTGCGCCGCCAAACTGCGATGCGGCCGCAGCGGCGGCCATTGGCCTGATGGACGCGACCATCGTTCGACCCACCGACTCGAGCCTCGGCTCGGCCAGGCCGGCTCTGGCCGGCTGCGATCTGGCGTCGGCGTGAGCCGGTCTGAGAGCGGCGACGGGAGCCGACTGGCTCGATCTCTGGGGGTCGTCGGCTGAGGAGCCGGGGAGGGCTCGCATAGGCTGCACCGACAGGACAGCAGCCATGATGGTGTTGAGTCCAGTGATGAGTAAAGAAGTTAAGAGAGGTTAATTGGCAAACTTGACTTGAGCAATGATTGACACTCAGCAAATACAGCATTCAACAGATTTTCAGCTCTAGAATAGTAATAAAGATACATCCTCATTTGTTATTTTTTAATCATTTGATAATTGCAGCTAATAAGTTGTAAGGTGCGTTGTAAGGATTTACAAAAATCAAAATTTCATAGAATGTTTAACGACAAATTTAACATTACATAGTTATATAAATTATTAGCAAATTGCATGGGACACTACATATCCTTTCCAAAGTCGTAACTAAAAGTAATTCTCGCGATAAAAAAGAGAATGAATCCTAATCTCCGTTTACTACCTGTTGTAGCCCTGTAGCGGCCTGCGCCCCTGTGCGGCCCTCCATCCCCTGGGCTGCGCTCGGGGCCGCGCTGCGCTGCTGTCCTGCCCCCTCCTGCACGCTGCCGCGCACCGGGCGCACAGGGCACCGGACTGCAGCCATTGACTGCGGCGCAATCGGACGAATGTTGGCGCGACGCAGCGTTGGCTGGGCCTCTGTAGAGCCGACCCTGGGGAAACCACGCAGGCCGGTTTGTAAATATGAAAAATATTTAAAATAAAATCTTTAACCGCCTTCTTATCGTGCAGTCTGTTAATGTCCATGTTTTCACACAGTTTTACACGTTTTCGCCCGCCCTCACCAGCAGGACTGCTGGAGCTGGGTTTTTTTACTGAGCTTTATTTTTTTACTTCCTGACGCCAACCAAATAGCTAATTATCTGGAGCAGGGTTAGCAGCTAGCGACACTTCTGTGTTTAACAGCCTTGATGAAGGGCCTGTGACGCATGGTTTTCATAGTTGCCGGCGCGGGGAGAGGAACCCTGGTCCTCTGGACCAGGGTTCAAGGTCTAGTCTGGTCAAGGTCTCGAATCAGAAATATTTAAACACTAGAATTCAATATTCAATATAAAATACAGAGCTTTACAGAGTCGTGAGAGAGTATTTTAATTGAGGATATAAAGATGAATGTTATGGAGTGGGTGATATTCACGTGCTGTTATTATTAAAATTATTATTTTCATTGACCACTTAAAAAAAAAATTCCGTACAGAGTGCGCTGCTCGCCAGATGAAGCAGCCTGCTGCTGCTGCTGCGCAAGTCTGCTGCTGCTGAGCTGCTCCAGCTGTCGCTGCAGCTGATCGGTCTGTCGCTGCAGCAGGCCCATCTATCGACAGTAAGTAAGCATAGCTTAGATGCAAAAGCCTGGTAAAAATTGAAAGAATCAATAATATACCTGTGTTAATTCACTTCACACACACACACTCACGTTTTGCGGCTGCGTTCACCGCTTATGCATGGCAGGGGTAAACCATTTGCAGCCATGGACACCCGCCCTCCACTTCATTCTATCCGTCGTCTCCTCACGTCTAAAGCGCACAACTAACCCTAGCCGTCATTTCGGTGCGTTCCCCGGTCAGCCTGGCGATCGTTTCCGCGTCGGCCGCTCTTGCTGCCTGTTCTTGCGCGGCAGCGGCCATCTTTTGTTGCTCGACAGCCTCTCTGCTCGCGGTGTGGTCGGCGATCTCCCGCTCGAGCCGTGCAATTGTTGCATCGTACTGAGATCTCACCAGCGCCAGCTTCAGCTCGGACTCCTCTGCTGCGGCAGCTATTAGCAGCAATTAATTAATTAGCAGTAATCCATTAATAAGCAGTAATAAATTAATTACCACTAATTAATTAATTAGCAGTCATTAATTCATTAAAAAACTAACTAACTGCCTATCCTGAAGTCTATTATGTTAACGTTCATGCTTTCACGCAGGTTAGACGCTTTGCTCCCCGATGAGAACTGTTGGAGCTGAGTTTTTACAGCCGGACGCCATTCCTAACATCAATCAAATCAATAATTATCCGGCACGGGGTTAGACGCTAGCAACGCTTGTGTATTTAACAGCCTTGCTATTTAACAGCCTTAAGCATGATTTCATAGTTGCGGTGTGGTAAAATAAGTACTAAATTGTAGCTTGAATAGTTCAAAAGCAATACAAGAAAAATTTGAAAAAAAAGTGCACGGCTACGCGTGCAGCGACAGCGTACCGGAAGACTGTGACGACCCGTCGGCGAGCCTCTGCCTCAGCTCAGTGACCTCCGCGCCCATACGCTGCTTCAGCTCCTCGCACTCTTGCGTCGCACGGTCAAGCTCCGCGCGCTGCGCCTGCAGCTTCTGGCGCATGGCCTGCTGCACCACCTGGCGCGTTTGAACCAGCTTCGCGCTCAGCTCCGTCTGACGACACACGCAGAAAGGAACCGTCAACGATTGCCAAGTGAGACCCATGATGGCAGTTTTGGGAGCTCAAGGTCCGCGTAGTAACAAAGACTGTTACGATCCGGTTCTGCGCAGAACTTCAACGTCACTTCGACTTTACTACTGCACACCACATTAATGGATGATGATTATTCGCAGGACTTGCAAATTTTAACCAGCTTTGCCAAGGTTGCACAAAGTGACTCGTAATGTCAAACTTTACAATAGTCAGTCTAATTATTTTGCATGCACGAGTCTAATTGGCTTGACGTCAAAATAACTGAAATATTAAATAACAATAATAAAGTTTAGAGCGCTTGCTCGATACTCACTAGACGTGCAATCCGTACCTTTTCCTCGGTCAGCTTGTCCCTGTCGGAGACGAGACCCTGCTTCTCATCCCCCACGCGCTTCACCTCCTCCTCCAATTCAGCGCATCGCGCGTTCAGTCGGCGCATCTCCTCCCCCATCATCGCGCACTCGGCGGATGCCGTGCTTCGTTCTATCGCGCACCGTGCATGCTCCTAGCGTGCAACAGTGCACGATTCTTAGATCGGAGAAAATAATTTCAAGGGGCAACGCTTTATAGTTTTGATAGCAAACTCAGGGGCGGCCCGAGGGTTTTTGACGTCCGAGGCAAAGCTATCCACCAATTGTGCCCATGAGCCCCTCTAACAGTGCAATGCAATAAGCAGCCGCACCTTCTTCCGCCTCCTAAATTGCGCCGCCTAGGTGAACAAGGCAGGCGACTGCCTTGTTTGTCTAGCGAGCGATTGCAACTTTAATTCACGAATAACATACATACCGGTGTAGTTCTATGATTAAAACATGGATCTGGCAACAATATCTTGAATTTAGCACACAAGTCCAATTGTGCACAAAAAAGCGGTGACGCCATACCTTATCCTCGCCCCTCATCGTTTACTGACGTCCGGTGCCAGAAATTGCAATTGATGGTAGTGATTTACTCCTGGTGGGGTCGGAAAGAGGGGAATAAAGAAGTGTACAAGAAAATCATAGACGCCCTTCAAAATTTTAAGAGGTTGCAGTCTGTTTGACTGTGACAGGGAGGTGCAGATTTAAGTTTGAGTATAAGTTGAGGGCCTAAGGCCCTCCAAGCCCACGCCAGGCACCCGTCCCGCACCCACCTCCTGCACAGCGGCCAGACTCTGCTCCAGATCCTTCTCCCGCCGCTCCACCGCGATCAGCCGCCCGGCAGTCTCCTGCTCCATCACCCTCCACCGCTGCCCCTCTTCCCGAGCTCCTGCCAGGGCCCCCTGGGTCTCCCTCAGCGTTCCCTGGACCCCTGCCAGCGCCCCCTCGGCCCCTCGGACGCTCTCCTGCAGCTCAGCGATGGCGGTGAGGTGCTGGGTGCTGGTGGCGGCACGAAGATCGTCGAGTTCCTTCTGGGTCTCCTCCGCCTGCATGCGGTACTTGCGACCGATCTTGCGCAGCTGCGTGGAACAGTGTGGGAATTTGTAAAATATAAATTTTCTTATTGTTTTTTGTAGTTTAAGGACCACGTGCAGCACAAAGACTATATACCGTCGGTTCCGTGCAAGAGGGCCGGCACAGAACCGCTCCCCCTTCTTTAGTTGTCTTTTACAACTTGCCCGGGGAACTATCTTAAATAAAATAGTAAATAGAGAACCAGCCACGTATGAATACAGTGCACAGAAACAAGGACTACTACAGTCTGCAAGAGCGCCGGCATGGAAGCGCTCCCCCTTCTTTAGTCGCCTTTTTTAAAGGTTACTTTTTCTAATTAAGCAAAATGACCGATCTTGCACAGCTGCGTCGAGGCAAGTAAACACAATGGACATCAAAGCCAAAGCGTGACAGTTCAGCGGATATCTCTCAATCAACTAACAGCATAATTCAAGCATTCCACATATATACCATTTGTATCGTAACAAAATTTGTGATACAAACGGAGAAAAAACATCGTTCTCTTGAATCGTAGGTGCAAACCTACGTAACACAAATAACCATTTTTTGTATTTTCATAGATCTGCGTATGATTACGACATAAGTAAGCAACTCGTAGAAATTATGCTGGTTAAATTACATTTTAAATGATACATTAAATAGGTACAGCACTGGGACGCCAATGCACTTGCCAATAAAAAAATAACTCATTCGACGCAACAGGCGTCGGCGCCAACGTTATAAGCTTTCACAACAAAAACACTGCTGGTGGCTCAAACAACATTTAAACGTCTGAATCTAGTGACCATAACGGTCCGACACGACACCTCGATCGACGCGGTGTCGATAGAAATATGGGAGGAGTGCTACGCGAATCAGAAACCTGCGCGATGGTGCGTGCTTTCTCCTCGTTGCCCAAGTCGTTGGCCTCTATCGCGGCCTTGCTAGCAGTCTGAAGGTCGTTAAACTCGGCTCTGCGCCACACAGCATCGATTCAGCAGCGAGCACGCAACACTGCGAGACATCATTGTTAGATGACGTGGTTTGGTGGTTTTGGGAGTAATCGGCATGAAATGAGGAAAAAGGCATGAGGAACGACATGAAATAACAAAACTGTTACAGTCTGATTCAGTGCTTCATGAAAAGGAAAGAACCGCTCCCCCTTCTTTATTCGCCTCTTACAACTCGCTCAGGGAGCTCTGGACTGCAAATCAATTCCTTGTTCCAGTCTGCTGGGGGTAAGCGATACATCGTGCATGAAATGCTGCGTGAAACCTTGACAAGAAAAGATCTGTAAATGTAATTAATCATTTAACTGAAAACAAAGAAAAATTTTAATTAGTGAAACTACACTAATTTCATTCTACGAATGGCGATCTAACTAAAAAATTCTTGCACGCGCACTCAACATGTAGCTTGTTCGACTAAAGTCCCTGACATCCTAAAACATTTACAAACGCCACGTAACGAATAATTATTGGGTGTCACAGCCGGAGAAGGCAGAGCAAAAATTGCTTACTCGAGAGCCTGCTTCTGCTGTACGAGCTCTGTTCTCTCCATGCTGACAAAAAAAACGCTCAAAGAATTAAATCATACGCTAAATATCGACTAGAAAAAGCAACGAATAAGGTTACCAGTGACCAGAATTGTGTCCTTCTATCACACAATTCGGTATAAGATCACAAGATGTAAACGACGTTAAATGCTATAGCTACGGTTCACTGAGAGCCAGTTCTCTCCCTCTCCGCCATTGGCCAGATTAAAGAACCCGATGCGCTCATTTAGAGCTCAGTCGACTCGGAAGCCACTATTTGTAGATCACGAGGTCAAATCAACCTTGCCGGGATTTAAACCACGGACTTCTGGATCTGTAGTCCAGCACGCTAACCACTAGACTACATGACACGAAGCACATTATGCTAACCATGGACCAGAATAAAGATATTCAGCAAAAATTAATTGCAATCACATACTCACCATTGCACTGCATTTTGATATTTTACAAATACAGCGACCAAGAAAATGAACACGGTTAAGAAACGGAAAACAAATTTAAATAAACGCTAAATAGAATGCAAATATCGCAGCTGTTGACTTACGCCGCTGATGCTTGCAGACTGATCAGCTGCTCACCGAGTCTACCGAGCTCAGAGCTGTAAAATACAAAACTCAACGATTTAATCTCAGGGTTTAATCAATTATTTAGGAATATATGTCGAATCAAAAATTATGCGCTTGCAGTCAAATTACGTTTCAAAAATAATCCTGAAACAGCTTAGGCAATGTTAAAATAAAATTGGTTGATAAAAATTGATTGATAAAATTGGTTTTAATTGGTTGGTGAAAATGCAGCTACAGTAGTCCATATGTTTATCAAACTACGTCAGTCTAAAATGGTCAAGCGAATCGGAAAGGCTGACCTCAATTTTTGAGCCTCGTCATTGGCCGCTGAAAGCAAGCGCTTCATCTGATCTCGTTCTTCCCTGGAGAAACAAACCATCACTCAGAGAAATCAATTTGCTATCATCACAGAAAACGTCAATTGGAACTAACACGATTCAAAATTAATTAACCTCTAGTCAGATATTTTACTAAAAATGCATTTTGCGACTTTGCGACTTTAGACTTGCAAATTTGCATTAGCAAGATGGTGCTATTTTGAAGTCTTTTTCATCATTTTTCTTCACTATAATGCAGCAAAATCAATGAGGCTTTAATGAAAAATCTAACAAGGAGTCAGGAAGGGCATCTGGCCGTGAAAAATCTAACAAGGAGTCAGGAAGGGCATCCGGCCGTAAAAAACTAGCTCCAGCAGTTTCACTAGCAAAATGTCAAAACCCAAGTGAAAATATAAGCATTAACACAATGGGCGACACAAAAAAAAGGCAGCTAGCTACTAGCGTGATCTGACAGGGTCCTAAACCCTGCAGGCCAAGGAACAAAGAATTAGCCTGCAGCCCAGAGCTCCCCGGGCGAGTCGTAAAAGGCGACTAAAGAAGTTGCACAAAACCGAACTGTAGCCTAGATAGTCTTAGCGCTACACACAAAACACTAAACTACAAAACACAAAACACAATACAGCGCTCTCTTGAACTCCTCAGGGTCGTTCTTGTTGCACTGCTCGATGAGCTGGGTAGTGCGTGCGCGCCAGTGCTCCAGCTCCCCCTGGAGCAGCTCTGCCTCGCGCTGAAGTGCATCACGCTGCGCCAACACGTCGGACAGCTGCTCGCGCAGCGGCGACACTGTCGTCTCCAGCTGAGACACCTGTACTCGCGGATACAAGGAGATCGATCAGGATGTTTTACTAGAGTGGATACATCTAAACAGAACATCAAGGAGATTTATCAGTATGTCTGTACTAGCGCGGAAAAGTCTAAGAACAACAAGGAGATCCACGTGAAGGTTTGTACTAGAGCGGCCATTCTGTGTAAAACAGCAAGGATATGTAGACAAGCAGATCTACCTGTATAAAACACAACGGAGAATTGGAGATCCATGCAAAGGTTTGTACTAGAGTGGATTCATTTGTGCATGACAAATACAGAAATTCATACAGATTATGTACTAGAGTGGAATGAGGAATGATTTGTGGAGTAGAATTGTGCATGACAAGTTCAAACACAGAATGGTCTAATATTGTGGCTCAAACAACATGGTCTCCTACATCGGTCCACATAGAATGGTCTCATATCGTGGTCTGCACACAAAATGATCTCAGCCCTGGGGCCGTAGTCACGAATCAGTCCAATCGCGACCACCTGGCTCGAGCTAATAGCACCTCGCTCGAGCTACGATTCTCCGCAGCCTAGATTGACTAGTCACCATGGTTGCTAACAGTGGCGCGTGAGCCTATTTAAAAACCGTTAGTTCAAATAATGACACAATTTAGTTGGTCTCGTTCGTCGTCCAAAAAAATTAAAATAAGCTTATAAGTAGGCCGATTAATAGCTTTTATATTATATTACTAAATGCGCGTCATCATTGTGTGTAAAATGGCATTTATTGTCACTTTTGCATTCAAATTTACCACGTTACAACATACCATGTCAAACAGTCAGTCGCGGGAACTGCTTTCAACGCGTATGAATATTGATTGCTGATAGAGTGTTCGCTAACTGCCGCAGCCGTTAACTAAAGAGTACTAATTTGAACTTCGCTTCACGTATTCAAATAAAAAAAATCGTGAACGGGGACCACGGCGATTGCGACTTTCAAACTTCCCCGTTGTAAATATCGTCAATTTTAACCATATATATCGCTGTTTAGCTGCGTCGACAGAGCATTAGGCTGCTCTACCTGTGACGACGATTTTAGCCCTCCCGCCATGCCTACTTTAGATGCAGCTAGTTTGGTGACTAGCTACTAGCGCCACTAGCTCGCGCGAGATCGATTTTAGCTCGTACGACCTCAAAATTAGCTCCAGCTAGGGAGTTGCGACTATGGTGACTACGGCCCCTGGTCCACACAGAATGGTCTCATGCATGCCATGATCCTACCACATACAGAATGGTCCCCTACCTTGGTCTCTGTATCGCGCAGGGTCTGCACGGTGCGATCGCGGTCCTCGCGCAGTACACGGTTGCTGTCGTGTAAGAGGTTGAGTGTCTCCACCTTGCGCATCAGCTCCGCGTGCTGCGCCGTCGTCTGCACGCTCACCTGCCATTCAATATCAATAGTAATTAATTTAAAGTCTGTTTCGGCTACCGAAGAAAGCAGACCTTAAGCATAGCAAACGGTTGTCTGCACATTCACCCGTAATCTAATATAAATAATAATTGATTTAAAGTCCGTTTTGGCTCAGGGCAGCAGACTGCATACTGCTTGATCGTCTGCACAGTCACCTGCGATTTTATGTATATAACATTTTATCTTGAAATTTTACATCTTTAAAGGCTTTCGCCATATGAAATAAAACTTGCCAACTGCCAAGAAATCATTTTCTGGCAGATTTTGGCGACTGCCAGATGAAGCCCTGCCTCCAAATTTTTCAATTCAAGCTCAAACTTCCATGGCGTCATACCTGTGCAGTTTCCCTCTCACGCGTCAGCGCGGCCTCGCTGGCGTCGAGCTGCTGGCGTAAGTAAAGCGTCTGCTGACGCAGGCGACTCGTCTCCGCCTCCAGGCTGTCGTGGCGCGCCTCCGCCAACTCCTTTTCTCGTCTCAGGTATCTATGAACCACCTCTATCAACTCAGGTATCTATGGACCACCTCTTTCAACTCAGGTATCAATGGACCACCTCTATCAACTCTGATATCTATGGACCACCTCTATCAACGCAGGTATCTATGGACCACCTCCATCTTCTCAGATATCTATGCAATGAATGACCTCCGTCGTCTTAGATATTTATGCAAGGGCTGACTATCGTTCCACATTTTTATCCAATGAACGACCTAGAGCTATTGCTCCACATATCATTGCAATGTAGAGCACAAAGACTCCGTTGTTGCACCGACAATTTGTCTCCCAATTATAACTTACCATCACACAATCCACAATGCCAGTACATCCTCGCCAGACAACATACCTGATGACCTCCTGTAGTTTCTCCGAGGACTTGGAAGGCTGACCCTGTCCCCCCAAGGTGTCCACACTGTCGGCGAGCTCCTTGGTCTTTGAGTCCGCTTCAAACTGATGCGCCTGCAGCCGTACCATCTGGTCGGTTGTCTGCGGAACACGACACGGTATAATGCCAGCATCTACAACTTCAATGTTGCCACGCAGAATTGCTAGAAGCGGCTCAAATATCATAACTTATGCTAATTTTGTGCATACTCACCACGACTGCATACTAATTTGAAACCAAAATTTTTGCATGAAGAGGTCACAGAGAAACTGCAAAGCTTTATCGCTAAATTTGACTGTAAATTGTCATGCATTATTTGATTAAATCTCATAAATACACTCACTGCACCTGAAAATGGTACGCACAAAATACTTTTAGTTTCGTTTCATTTCATAGAATTTCAGTGATGTAACAACGCATATTCTAAATTCACTCGTTTTTCACCGGCATTTCACAGCCAGAAATAATGCCAGCTGCATAACCACGAGCACGTACATTCTGTAGCTCATCGTGCAGCGCATTGTTCTGAGTCTGCAAGCCAACGAGTCTCTCTTTAAGCGCGGCCGCGTCTCTCTTCATCTGACTCTCCTGCTCCGACCAAGACTCCTGCATATATGCACATCTTGGCTCATAATAAAAAAATTTAAATAATCATTGTTTTTGACGTCTATTCTAATTCGTTACAGGCAAGCCTGAAACCCCGTGTTCGTGCTAACACAGGTTAGACGTTTATAGTGTCGCTAACTGACAATCATCGTCCAGGGCAATTTATCATTCTGGTTGGCGACAGGAGGGCATCCGGCCGTGTTTTTATGGCCGGATGCCCTTCCTGTCGCCAACCAGAATAATAAATTGCCATGGACAATGAATATCAGTTAGCGACACTTGCATTTAACCGCCTTGTTGAAGGGCCTGTAACACATGGTTTCATAGTTGTCGGCACCGGGACTCAAAACCAAGTCCTCTGGACTCTCTCTTCAACGCCCTAACCACTACACCACAGCGCCTCGCTGTGGAGTAGCTCACTTAAACTGAATTTCTTCTACATTCACGCGCTGCAAGGCTGTGCATGAAAATCACGGACAAAAATCCGTCAAAATGATTGACTTCGTAGAGTTATTCCGAATGGACTTGATTGGATCTGACCACAGTCCGCAGCGGTAAGAAAACACATACCTGCGCCGTTGTCAGAGTATCCTTAGCGGCCGTCTCTTTGTTCTGAGCGTCGGCCAGTCTCGCGTTGAAGCTCTCCAGCTGCAGCGACGAATAAACAATCATTGACAGAAGCAAAACATAAAATTATGATATACGCGACCGCAGAATTATCCAGGACAACGATCAAGGAAAACACAGCAATCGTGTCAAATTCTGATGACAAAAAAGCGAGGTTTAAGCAGGGCTTGATCTGCTGATCGCCAAAATAGAATTTTGATGGCAGCTGGCAACATTTTCTCATTTCCCAAAAGCGTTTGACGAATTTGTTATTCATCCTTTGTCCTTAGAAGTTCAATTACTGGTTCCTTAGTGATGATCAGCGCAGTAGATATATAGTAATATATTCCAGTACACCGGAAGGGACAGCTGACAGGATTAATTTGACAACTATAAAATGCAAAAGTCTTTGGCAAATTTGTTAAAAACCAGAACAGATCAGAACTTGGTTGTAGGAAGGTTTACGCAGCCATACCTGCAGCTTCATTTCAGTCTGCAGCTCGACGTCGGCCGCATGCAGAACGAGTTCTCTCTCGTATTTACCAATCGCCTGGCACACGCAACATCTCACGCGTGACACAGGAGCCCAACACCAGGGATCTGATTCACGTACGTTTCTTTACTTATTTCTTGGCTTTATCATAAGTTCATTTTAAAAGCCAATATCCATTCGTTGAACTAAATGATGCCATCATCTTTATTTGCGAGTGACGATGCAAAGTTTTCAGTAAAAAATATAAAGTTTCCTAAGACTTGCATAGGAACTACCTAAGACGAATAATAGGCCCTATTATAAGATGACTTCGTGAATCTCTGCTGTCTTCCCCAGAAGAATCATTGTATCCCCAGAAGAATATGAATTTAATTATATTTCAAACGTAAGATGGCAGCTTTCTGCACAACGCAACATTATCGAAAAAAACTATTATTACAGTATATCCATATTTGTCAAGGGGTTTAGAGAGCAGTATGTGCACCTTGACAACCATGCTCCTAGGCATAGCTCTTCGATTCAGAGGGGGACTGACGGCCGGACCCTCCCAATAATTAGAACAATTAGTACGAAACCTCCAATAGATGAGCGAGTGCAACACACGCACTTTTTATTCAGATCATCTCAAAATTCGACATCCACTTAAATTATCACCTCACAACTTTTTCGCACCCTCTAATACCGGAAACAGATCAAGCCCCTGCTGCCCCTACCTCCCTAGCCGCAGCAGCCTGGGTCTGGCAGTCGAGTCTTGCTGCAGCTTCGTTGCTCCTAGCAAGTTGGCAGCTCTGCTGTGCTGCGCTGAGCTGCTTGAGCGCATCGTGCAGTTGCTGCTCCAACTCAGAGTCCTAAACAATGAGCAACAAAATACAATAAAATATCACAAAAACAAATATACATATATAGTAGAAATCCAGGCTTGGCAAGAGTTCGAGAACAGAGTGCCACAATACCAAATTTTTTACGATCAAAGATTAAATATTGATTAATAATCATACGTTTAAATAGCACGCAAATGGCGTGGCCTTACTTAAAGAGGATGTATCTGTACGTATGCCTATATGTAAATTTATGCTCAAAATTCTTCTTCTTCAGAGCTCTGCCAAATGGCACGTCCCTGTTTCCAAACCCTTCACCCCAGTCGATCCTCAGCCCTTCTCTTCATACGATTCTTTCTCAAGCAGGTCATTCATCATCCCGATACGAGGCTTTCCCGGTCCTCTCTTCCCCTCCATTCTTTCCTCCATCATATCTCTCAACAAACCCTCTCCTCTCATTACATGTCCAATCCAGCTTTTCCTGCTTCTTACTATCATTTCAATCATACTCTTGTTTCTCACATTCTCCTCAATACCTCCTGATTTGCTATCATCTTTGTCCCGATAGTCCTCTCCATTCTTCTCCATACCCACATTTCAAATGCGGAATAATTTAAATTGTACAATTGCACAACATCACTCAAACTTCGTACAAAACACAAAAAACCTGACCCCCTCCAGTCTCCACATACCGCCTTGCTTTCCTCGGCGGCACTATGACTGTGTTCTTCCCTCAGCACTCTGCTCTCCTCCGCCAAAGCGGTGTATCGCTGCTCCATTTCGGCGTGTTCCTGCTCCAGGGCTGCTCCGCGCGCCTCCAGCTCTTGCACCACACGCTCCAGCGAGGCGTTCACTGCGCGCACCATCGCGCATCGTCACACAATTGACAACTGCAACACAACTTCGCTATGCAATTAAATAATAATCCTGAAACCTGACTCCGCCCACCCGAAATTAGCGTAGGCCTGCTATATGCACTGACTAACTGACTAATGACTAACTAAATTGCTCGCCGATTGGTCCAGAATTAGAACTGTCACCCGCTGCACCAATCAAAGTTCATGTAACATTTAAATTTATCATAAAACACGCTACATCCTAACAACATCCTAACGAGTGTGGCGAGTGACTTGGTGTAGATCGGAGAGGCACTATCTCAAATGTCTGTGACGTCATTCTGGCATTGGATCAAAATGCACTCATCTTGTATCCTCTCACTCAAAATTATCATCGCTCGTATTTACGTGCGATTCTGTACAAAGGGCCACGAACAGACCGCCCCCTCTTCTTTAGTCGCCTTTTACGACTCGCCAAGGGAGCACTGGGCTGCATGCCACTTATTTATTCCTCCGCTTGCAGGGGATTCTCACATCTTTCTTTCTCTTTTTTTGTGTGTACAACGAGGCACCGACTGACCGTCATTAAGCTGAGCACACTCGGCCTCCTTGCTCGTGCGGTAGAGCTGACTCGCAGAGTTCTGCTCCGTAAGACTTTGCTCCATGCTGCTCGCAATGTCCGACAGTCGCGCGACGTGCTGCTCGCTGTCACGCAGCCTTGCCCTCAAGTCTGCAGCCAACGGACAAGCAGAAATTAAAATTGCAAGCATTTTTACTCTTAGACACATTTAAATGACACAAAAAAATGACATTCTATAATTCTGAATACATAAAATACACAAAATCAGGAAATTTAAGTTCTAGTAGTTTTGCACAGCATTATAAATGTACTGTAGTTCATGGTAATTAACATTTAAATAAAACAACAAAACAAACCGGGCAGCATGCTAATAAATAGTCGTGTGCAGTCTTTCTGCGCTGGTCGCTTAGTGGCACAAGCATGGCCACACCGTATTGAGCTCTAGACTTGAGTTGCGCGACAAGACAAACAGTGGTCCAAACATCCTCATCACGACCCTTGGTCAAATCGCAGAGATTTTTGAGGGAATCAACAAACCTTTATTACATATCTGATCATTGAAAATCGACAGAACCGACCTTCGGCTTCCGTGAGGGCGACAGCGAGCTTGTTCTTGACGTCCTCCAGCTCCCTCGCGTGTGGAACAGGCGTGAAATCTGACACAGCACGCACGACAACCAACCTTGCAGCAACAACGTCAACCAACAACACTGGCAAATGTCTATAAGGGCCGTGATGCCACCTATCGGGGTCATGATGACATTCATAGGAGCCAAAATGAAATAGTGAGCAAAACTGACACAGAGCTATGATTGATTTGTCAAATGTAGCAAAGTTTCATGTAGGTCGAATTGTATGGATAGCAAATGCTGCAACAGTTTGCTTTGCTGAGATGCAGGGCCTCCAACCCATAAAACAAAACTGGATTACAAGCTAAATATACATTATCGTAAGTGCTGTCAGACCTGTTCTTTCTTTAGCGAGCTGTGATTCGAATGCTGCAATGCGCGCTTCTGACTGAGCGAGCTACAACCAAATGTCAAATCCAAATGTGCACACATATACACGCCAGTGGCCTGTTTCTCAAAACTTCCCTAACTTTAAGCCTAATTTTGATCCGAAATCAGATTGAACCAATTTAAATCCATTCGCCAACCACCGCAACATCATAAGTTGATTCATTGCATGTGGCAGTATGAAGTTTCACATAACAGACGATAAGATTTTCCTAAGATTTTCTTAAGAACTTCTAAAGACTAAAATTTGCCTAAGATATTTTGAGAAACGAGTTCCAATTCGAGACAGCCACAACATCAATAAATGGCACATATTGAAATCAACCTTTAGTAACCATTGATGATAGGAAGGAAATGTAGCCACACCTCTACCTGCATTCAGTGATGATTACCAAATTGATACCAACCATGATCAGAAGAAAACAAAACACTCATTTCCATAATGTAGGCCTAGTACTATCGTAGTGATACTCTCACAACGTATCAGCGTACTGAATCTGGTCCAAACCGTCCAATGACCCACCAATCATTAAATTAGCAGTTCATCGACTGAACATTCAGAGCCTGGAATCTTACTTCGTTAACATGACGAAGATAACACAACGACAGAAAATAATCTAGTTAATGACTGTTAAATAAAATGGTTCTGGAAATATTGTGTCATACTCATTGTGTCAAACTACACAATCCTACAGCATAAAAGACAATCAAAATATATCACATCGTCCTTTGCGAAACTAGCCTGTATACATGACAGAAAGTCACACCAAAAAATTTCTACGGCGCTTGTATAGTATGTTATATTATAGTCTAGTGTCGTCTTCGAGACAATTGTAATGTAGAGACGATACCAACATTGTGTCAGAAATCATACTCGCACTGAAAATGAAACTTTTGACAATATTTTGCAACGTCTGGAAAAATTTGGCAACGTTTGGCAACGTTTGACAATGTTTGGCTTTATCACGCAATCAACTTCATTTATTTTTTATCACTTCATCAGTGCATGATGAAACGAACTGAAACGCACTAAAATGAAACTTTTGACATATTAGGCAACGTTTCATCAACTACACTAGACTCAGAATGAGAAAGAAGTGTCAAACCTCATCCTTGAGGTGCTGAATGTGCGCATTGGCCGTGCTCAGCTGCTCTATGCCGCGCGCACTTTTGTGCACCTCCGCACTCTGTGCACTTCTAGACTCTGCCAGCTGTCTCTAAAATCACAGATACAAAATTCGTGGAATAAGATCAAATCTGCCATTTGACAATGGCGCCTTGAAGACAATAGAGGACAACAAAGCACGGTAGCCTACCTCAAGTATACTGTGCCTGAGTTAGGTTTTTAGGCACACTAAGGTTTTTAGGCACACTAAGGTTTTCAGGCACACTAAGGTTTTTAGGTTACTCAGCATTTGAAGGCGACATAACCAATTTATTATTCAAATTATTTTGTTACTAATCTATCATGAAATATATTTGCCTTAATTGATGTGTTAGGGTTCTAGGCCGTGTTACCTCAAGCGCGATGTGACACTACATCGTGTTACCTCAAGCGTGACGACGAAAGCCTTCTGCTGCTCGTCGGTGCCGTCAGCGCGCTTGCGCAGCACAGCGTTGTCACGCTCCAGCGCCTCGACGCGCTGTGTGAATCTCACGCGCGTCTCAAACTCTGACCGCTCCAGGTTGTTCTGCACGAAAGAGGCTTCTGTGAAAATAATCTTTTTTTTGGTAGTTTAGACTTTTTTGGTAGTTATTTTCTTGGTGTCTAGCATTAGGACTATATACAGTCCGGTTCCGTGCAAGAGAGCCGACACAGAACCACTCCCCCTTCTTTAGTCGCCTTTTACGACATGCCCGGGGTGCTCTGGGCTGCAATCCAATTGCAAGCCAATGAAGGCCAAGGTTCTGTGAAAAATTTCATGGTTCTGATCTTTCTAGAGTGTTTATCTTTCCTGGTTCTGATCCTTCTAGGGTGTAGTGTAGATACTAGGGGGTTTTCTACATAAAAATGGATTCTCTAAAGATTCCAAGGCTCTAGTACTTCATGAAAGTTAGTAAATCTTGTTTCAAAGTTTGAAAAATTTCTAGCTCATCTAGAAGCACCGATCATTAATTCGCAGCTATTCATTCTTTTTCAGCAACATTATTATTATCAGTTCATTTTGTTTTATTTACATTTGAGCTCATATCGTGTTATTACTTCGCTACAATTTTTTTCGCTTCCATTACCATGTACATTAATCAGCTTGATCCAGTCATTTAGTACAGAAAATTCACTTATATTGTAACTACGCTGTAATTCCGATTCTAAAGTCTTTCGCCATTCAAAAATGGACTAAATTTTCCACAAATTACAGATGATATTTGCCAAAGCATGATAATAATGTTCCCGCTAAACACTGAAAAAATCGACGAATAAAACGCGAAAAACGATCAACAATAAATAAAGTTGCAGTCACGAGTGCTGTTGCTTCTTTTTTATTACGGTGTACAATACACAATTGCACGTGTTGTGATGAATAAAATGTCAAAGATCAAACCTGTATGGTCTGGAGGTTGATTAGAAGGAGATCCCTTGACTTTTGTTCGCGTCGCACGTCCTCGAGCTCCTGCACGAGTCGCACCTCACTCGCCTTGAGCAGCTCCTTCTCTGTGCCGAGGGACTGGGCCCTCACCTCGGCCCTCGTCAGTTTGCCCTGGCATGCCTTGAGGTCCTGCACGTCGACAGCACCAAAAGATTTGCTTTTGTCTTGTTTTTGTTGTTTAGGGGCCCGTGTGTAGCACAAAGAAAATATATAATACGTTGCGAGTAAGTGATCCTAAAAACACACAAAAAATTTAATAGCCCCTTGAGGCAAAGATGTGATGCCCCATTGCACCAGCATTAATCTCGCACAGGAGTGCAAGTATGACCTTGTGCAGAAGTGCAAGCAGAAGTGTCTGTGTTACTTCCTCATAATGGCAAACAAAAGTGCAATTTGTCACTTATGTACGAATGTAAACAACTGCAAAAGTGCAAGCTTTCTCTCATAAGGAGCGCAAGTAAAGTCTAACCTAGTGCAGAAGTGCAAGAGCTACCTAGCGCGGGAGAGCCAGCAAGTGCAAGCGTCCTACCTCGCACATAAGTGCAAGTACAAATACAATGTTGACATCACGCAAGAGTGCAGCACAATTGCAAGCTATACCTCACTAAGGAGTAACAGGTTCTACCTCGAGCAGAAATGCAAGCATTTCATCTTGCACAGAAGTGTCAGCAGAAGTGTAAAATCTTACCTCGTGCAGGAGTGCGTGCAAGCAAAACTGCATGTCTTACATCGCGCAGGAGTGCAAGCAGGAGTGCAAGTGTTTTACCTCGCGCAGCAGTGCGAGTGTTTTACCTCGCGCAGCAGTGCGAGTGACTGCTGGTGTTTGACGACGAGCTCCGACACACGCTGACTCTTGTCCCTCAACGCCTCGATCTCTCTGCGCTGTGAGTCCGTGTTAGCGCCGAGCACCTTGTAGCGCTCCGCCGAGAACTCAAGCTGCACACAGCGGAACAACAAGCTGACCTTTTCAGCTCTATAGCATGAGCGTCGGTTGTACGGTCAATCTGAATCATTAATCACCAGGCTGTAAGCGGCTCTTTTGTCATCATCTAATTCCTAAATACTTTTTAAAATAGACAATACTCCATCTTAAATCGACACGTAAATAGACCGCTACCTAGCTTCATCCAAACACAACACTGACATTACTAACCATGACATCGCTTGGTACCAGCATTATTCATCCTAATTCTAAACTAAATCTCAACCAAACTGCGAAAAGACGAGAGTGATACAAGTATCTTGCGTCGTCTAAAGCCGATGAAATTGCTTCAAGCCTTACTCTTCTGAGATAAAATACACACTGGCAAACGATACGATTCTCAATGATAAATATTCACCCATTGCTAGATTACCTGCGAGGCAAGTTTAGCATTCTTCACTCGCATATCTGACGCTTCTCTCTGAGCCTCCTCCAGCAGTTTGCTTATCGTCCTGTTGTTCACAAACAATCACAACACCTGCAGGGTACATATCGCTATTTAAATACGAATCTCTCAAAATAATCAACAAAATCAAAGCAAATTTTTCAATTAGAAAAATATTACCGGGCAGCTCACACGACATTCACGCCCGCATTTATGAATTAAAGCGGAGAAGATATCGAATGAGCACAACCGCAAGTGACAAATCTCTAGAAACATATCAATCTAAAATGCAAAAAATGTCAATCTTGTCTCTAATCAACAGAGCTTGCGATGTAGAAAAACAGCAACTAAAAAGTGTCAATCCTAAGCATTGAACTAAATACAAAACATGGATAACTGAAAGTACAATAATCAAATAATCGATACTCATTAGCTATTGTAAAAAAATTCACTGAAACGCGTCAATCATTATTCCAAAACTCTTTGATTATTAAAGCCCACCGCTCGTTTTCGCTCTTTTCCTTGCGGTAGAACGAGAACTCGTCCTGCAGCTCCCTCAGGGAGGTCCTCGTCAGCTCCAGGGCCCTCGCGTCCTGCTCACTCAGACCCGGCGTCATCGAAGTCGCACTCGCGCGTACCGTGGGCGATGCTACGACCGTCGCAGTGCGCACCCTCGGCGACTGCTGCTCAATCAACGACATATTCGTTAAAGACAACGCCATTATATTGACTATAAGGATATTATATTAGTTATATAATTTATTCTATATAGACATGCATATTTCATATGACTGTTTTGTGTTTTTTTGTAGTTAAGTAGTTTATAGTAGTGTGTAGCACAGAGCCGTAAATCGTAAAGACTATTTACATTCCGGTTCTGTGCAGTCGCCCTTCTTTAGTCGTGGCCTTTAACAACTTGCCCGGGGAGCTCTGGGCTCCAAGCTAATTCTTTAATCCCCGGCCTGTATGGGGTACATTCCAAATACTTACATTTTGACAATTCAGCGCATATGATAAAAAGACTTGTACATTTCTGTCATTTTTGTGGGAAAAAGTGAACGTCAAGTAGGAAAAAAATGAAAATGAAAATTACGAAGAATCGCATCAAAAGGTCAGAAAACTTCACGCAAAGAGAATACAGTTAGATCTACTAGATAGATCGATAGCTAAATCTGATGATAATAATCTTAAAGATCTGCTTACCGCCTGCGACTCTGCCATTGCCTTGTACATGTCTCTCTGCTGTAGTATGGATTCCACCTGCAAATGGCAAATACATAGAAAAGATTACTATCAAACAAAAACATAATCCAATTTTATAAAAGACCCAATATCCAAGCCCACAATCAAGTACTGTCATTCGACAAACAGCAATGTTTTACATTATTAATCTACCGTATATAAATCGCAATAAACTCTTACACAACCACAAAGGCACTTTGAGTTCCAACTGCATTAATAAATTATCAAAAAGGACAGCAATTCATTGAACCTATATGCACCCTCGATTCTTTCCATCCTCATTTGCATGACATATTTTTAAGTGTGTTACTAGTAGATACATACAATATACCCATGCATCGAAATCAGGTGAAACATTGCAACAGCAAGAGATAGAAGATATTAATCTCACACGTATAAATAAATGAAATTTGCCGGCAACATTCTAACTGAGAGATAAACAAACATACTTCAGAACATTAATGTAAGTAAAAAATATAAGTAAGAATATTAATACAAGAAATTAGCCGCGTGAAAAAGGAACGAATAAACTGAGAGCGACGAACCATTTCCGTTTGTCGTCGCCGGGCAGCGATCAGTTCTTGAATCTCCTGACCGGCCTTGTTGAGCTCCTTCTGCAGCGCATCGGCTCTGCACAGCATCACCAATACAGTCCACTAACACACTTCTATTTGTATTTATTTATGCAGTAGTAGGAAGAGGTCATGCTATGAAACAGACCATGTGTTACATGCTCTTCAGCAAGGCTGTTAAAGACACTAGTGTCGCTAGCCGCTAACCCCGTTCCAGATAATTATTTACTTGGTTGGCGTCAGGCAGGGTATCTGACTGTAAAAACCCAGCTCCAGCAGTCCTCATCAGGGTGCAAACTTCTAAACCCGTGTGAAACCGCAGACATTAACCAATTACACGACAAAAGAAGGCGGTCAGTTAGTTATTTATGGTTTTTCAGTAGCCCCTCACGAGGCGGAGACCATGCGGCTAATTGCACCGGCTGATGGACGCTGGTGTTGGTTCCTCAGTAGACTGGCAGGCATCGTAGGAACACAAGTTTGTGACTGGCGAATTTAAGAGGTATTGCAACTTTGAGGCATAACAACAGTGACTCTCACCTTGTCCGAGGTTTCTTCCGCTTCCGCAACAGAAATCTATTCCGTGAACGAGGGGATGGAAAAACAAAAACATAGATACGACCAAATGCTTAGGTCTCCAACAGCTCATTGGTGCTTACCTCTCATTGATCGATTCTTTCTCCCTGGTCTCGTGTGATTCGCTGAGTTCGCGCACGACCGCCAACAACTTACGGTTGTTCTCCTGCAGCTCCTCGATGCTTCTACGCACACAAACACTAAATCAACTTACAAGAAATTAATTTTGATCATTTCAGTAGCACTGACATTTAATCAAACTATTACTTTATTCAACAGACAGCCATTCACTGCCATAAAAGCAAGATATATAAATGACACCTGATAAAAAAATTGATTTTGATATCAGCCTTGAAATCCTATAACTCGAATCTCAAAATCAAATGAATTTTAAACACTTTTCTAGTGTAAAGCTTAAAACAAAAGGCAATCAGCTACATCGAGATCAGCTGTGGTAATGATGAGTGATACTCAAATCAGTGTGTGATCTGAGAACCAAAATCTTGATGACAAAAACAACGACACAGATACACGCCGTTTGACTAAAATATTGTTGCATAATTCCATTGTCTGGTGTCACATAATTTATTCAGATAGAACGACTAGAATATTTGACTGACTCCACTGACCGGAAGGCGACGAGCTTGTCGGAGATAACTAGAGCGGAAGAGGTTGTGACCCCTGCTCCACCTTGACCCCGATAGTGACCCGGTTCCAGCTCCTGAACGCTAATCGTCGTCCCTCGTGCTTCCTCCAGCTCCTTCAGCAGCACTCGCACCTGTAAACATTCCACAATGTCACGCACAGCTGTTTTCAAGGTCATTTGAAAACAGCTGTTCTGATCTTAGCATGGCATGCAACCTTACCACTAATCTAGTCCAACTCTCCTTACCTTAACAGTAATGAAAATACTCAATTAAACATAAAGCTCAAACTGCAATTAACCAGGGGGCTCATTCACGTAGATATCTTATGACAATCTTAGTCGTAAGATTGTCTTAAGAGAATCTTTGGTAAATCTTATCTTTTTTATTGGAATCTCCGCACGATCGAGCGCAAACCAAATGATGACATCACGGTGGTCGGCGATTGGATTTTATTTGTTCTAAATTTGAGTTAGGATAAGATTTAAGAAAATCTTAAGAAATGTATGTAAATGAGGCCCCTGGTCTTAACAGTTATATAAAATAAATCTAATATAGATATATAATCATAGACAAAATAATTCAGCTAATTTAAAATTCTAAACTTCAGCAATAATAGTTCTGCCGCAATATCTGATGACGTCAGAGGGAATCCAGGCCTGTTTTACCTTCAATCCTACAAATCCGATTCTTTGCTAGGTACGAGCAGTATAAACCATACAGTATTGGCATTCATTGATAGCCTTAGCCCTCACTAATTCTTAAGGCTATTCTTAGTTATTTGGTGTAAATTGGCACAGAAGAAAAATTATCCCACGACTCAATCAGATAGCGTAATTCAGATCTTAGATCTAATCAACTCGCTGTTAGTAACGGATCTAAATTAGATTTGAGATAATTTAAATAAATCTTGATTTAATAACTTCCCCTTAACATTTTCTTAACTCCATTTTTTAAATAAAACAAAATTGTCACAGGTCTAAATAAATAAACAAAGAAGAAGAAAAATAGGAACCTGCAAGCTGAGATCGGAGCATGTTTGCTCCAGCCTGTCCCTCTCACTCGACAGCGACAGACTTCGCCTGTGCTGCTCATCCGACTGCTGTCGAGACTTCTCAGAATCCTGAAACAAAATGGACGCATTGCTCTATTTTAAAATATTTCAAACATCTGAGGATCTCAATCGGCACAGCTGTCTTGAATTTTATGCAATGAGGAAGGATTGCACATTTGTTATACAAACTACGGAACTGCGCTGAATGGATCTATGTAGTTGATAATTTAAAAGATAATAATTTATTTGGTTGGCGTTAGGAAGGGCATCCGGCCGTAAAGACCCAGCTCCAGTAGTCCTGATCAGGGCAGGCAAAAACGTGTAGACCTGTGTGAAAATATGGACACTAACAGATTACACGATGAAAAGGAGGTTAGTTTTTAGTTAGATCTATGTAGTTGACCATATCTTTCAAAAAGTGTCACGAGGAGATCCTCAATTTGTCTGATCTAAACATTAGAAGAATGTGGTAATATCTGTGGGTTAATACCCACACTGTAAGTTTTTCAACACACTACGAGATCCAATCTGTGTAGTGTGCAAGCATATCAAAACAGCACATAGACTCTACATCAGACATAAAAGCATAGACCTAGATGCTGAATCATGCCCCTATACACAGAGCATAAGCATATCCAAACTCGAGCTTTATACGCTCATTCGTAAGCGCCCGGCGCAAATACTGCAACTTAAATGCTTTGACAGAATTCTTCAAAGCCTGCTAAGTATACGCGGCAATCCCCGCCGATCTGCTCACAGCGACGGCCGTGTCGATTTGTCGACTGAGATGGGCGATGGTCTGGCAGGCTTGCTCGTAGTCCAGCTTGAGGCCCTTGAACACCGGGGCCTTCTCCGTCACCTCCTGCACACCCAGCAGTGAATCCAAATGACGTAAAAACGCAAAACCAAACACAAAAAATCTAAGCAAATACGTCTTTGATTCTAAGACACCCATATTCAAATAAAATCCTATAAGCCAATTAGTTGGCATGACAAGGACTATGAGAGAGCCAATAAAGCATTTTGAAACACTAGACGAACACATAATAAAATATGACATAACGTAGAAACATCCGTTATCAGAAATAGCAGGTTAATAGCAGACTCCTTAGGTCTTCAGATTTCATTTCGTACATATTTTTATTTATCTATTATTTTATTACACGTCGCTGACGACCTGCAAAATGTTCTGGAAGTCCTGTGAGAGGCGCTTGTTCTCCTCCTTCACCGACTGCAACTGCTCACAGACTGTGACGTACTCGCTGTAGATCTGTCAAACAGATCGTCTTGTATTAGGCTTACATGTTGTCCAATAAAAGCCACACTGATATAGGCTACATGATATAAGGCTCTTGACATTTCTAATCACCAACCCTTTACAGTAGGCCCAATTATGGGCTGCAGCTTAGATTATACCGTTAGCAGAATATTAATCACATTCCATTGACCTACATAACACACTATATATATGCTAATACTATTATTGTCATAAAAAGTTACCGGTCCCAGGGCAATTGAGCAAAAAAAATTGTCTGGTCAGTGACACAAAGAAGTTTTAGAAACGCTGATTTAGAGCGAACCTAATTTTAAACGAGCAGGCGTAGCGTTACGCATCAGAATCGACTATGATGGCTGATGGTGTAATCTTATATTTTTTTAATGCCTAGGAATAGTATTACTCCTGTTGTACAAGGGGATGGCGTAACGCTACACCTATTTGATTAGGGCAAAAAACAATCCTGCCCCTCGTTACCTGTGTGAGTGTGAGTCCAGACTTGAGCATGCGACTAGCGGCCGCCGCCGCCGGAGAGATGACCTCCACCTCCTCGTCGGACAAACACATCGCCGGGCGCCTCCGACTCGCCTCTAGCAGGGAGTTGGCATTCTTCAGTTCCCCCTCCAGGCCCTCCATGCGTTCCTCTAACAACGCAGACCACATACTACGATCTAGGTGTTAACTGTTCACAAACATCCTTATGACTGCATTTGGTCCAAAAAAATTTATATATATATTTTTTTCTATTTTTCAAAAATTACAACAAGAATTCTTTGTCATTTATGTTTACTTATTCAAATAAGTTTTTTTCTTCAAAATCAGTCAATTTTTTTTTATTTCACTCAGCAATTTGACTATTTCACTATAGAAACTGTCCTTTTGATCTATATCACAATACGCCAATCGCTAGGCCTTCAGACAGCCATAGAGACAGATTTACCTGACTAACAGAGGAAATAGATAGCTCCCCTTCATTGCCTCTATTACTTCATAAGCTTTCAATATTTCTGTTCTGTGCAAGGGAGCCCGCACAGAACTGTTCCCCCTTCTTTAGGCACCATTTATCACTCGTCCAGGGAGCTCTGGGCTGCAAGCCAATTCTTTGCTCCCTGGCCTGCAAGGGCTCAATATTCGTTAGTCGCCTGTTAGAACTCGATAACAAACCTTTCTCAGCGAGCAATTGCTTCAGTTCAGTGACGCATAGCTGCTTGTCCTTCTCCAGCTCTGAATAGGCTGAGAGCACAGAATAGAAACTGATCTTAGTATACAACTTTACCGATCGCATAATTTAACTCGCAATGTTCCTGAACAATTACAAAATTGCTTTTCAAATTTTAATCAATATCTTGTACAAGATGTATAATGATTGTAGAATTGTCATTTTGGGCAAGGCCTGGCGCAACTTGGACTGACTTCCTGTGATGTCATCAACCTCCATTAGCCAATTGAACATTAGCACAAATGGGTACAGAAATATAGCGCATAACCCAAAAACTGCAACTGCAACTAAGATCTGGCCCCAGTCAAATTGGTTCATACTTATGCGCAAAATGAAGAAAAGAAGAACAAGCAACAGCTCACTGACCCAGGTTAGCCTGGTTGACGAGACGCTGGAGTTCTTGAACAGCGTTCGTCAGCTCCTCCACCCGACCCTCCGCAGCACTCGATTCTTCCTGGTCGCATTCGAACAAGACAAACAAATAAAAAGTAAGGGTCAAAATCTTCAAGACTGCGATACCAAAGATGGATTACGCACTGCAGAATTCAATAAAAAAATGTATATAATAATGACAAATAATAAATGCAACTATACATTAAAACTAAAACAAATAAATAAAATAAATAATTAATATATAAATACTATTTCGAGATGGGTAGTTTCTGGTGAGCAAAGAACGTGGGCCTACAGTCAATAATAAACTGGAACCTTGTACAAGTTGAGTAGTCGATCCTGCGCGTTCAGTTCACTTCGATAGCTCTCCTCCATCTGAGTATGACTGTCACGCGCCTACACGCACGCGCGCGCAACAAATATTAATATCCTGGGGCCTCATTCAGAAAGAGATCTTATGACAATCTTATCTTAGTCTTATGATTGTCTTAAGAGAATCTTATGAAAATCTTATATTTTTTACTGAAAACTCCGCTAAAAGTGCGCGAACCGAATGGTGACGTCACAGCAGTCGGTGATTGCATTATACTTGTTTAAAATTTCAGTTAAGATAAAATCTTAGAAAATCTTAAGAAATGTACATAAATGAGGCCCCTGAACCTTATTACAACAAAAATAGACCTTAAGCAAATAGGACAAAGACGTCTAATGAATGCACGCAGGGTTGTGAACCTTGCAAAGGGTAAAGTAATGCACGGCAGTAATGCAAGCCTGTCTGCCAGGAACTAGGGTGACATAAAGCCTGCCTTTTTTCTTCTTCTTTATTATGAGAGAAGCTAAGATTCAGATTCTTAAAAAACAAGCATCAATCAAATATTACAACACAAAACTGCACAGCATACCCATATCAAACTGAGGATAACAGCAATATTTTACACATACAGTACAGGAATTACTGGCTATTTTATGAGGATATGCAAACATATTTTGGGTAAAATCTAAATCAAGATGAAGACGTGACATTCGTAGTGCTCATTGAGTATTTCAGCAAACTATCCAAAAGATCCGCTCACATCTCGAAGCTTCTGGAGGTAGGCTTCAATCTGCGTGCCTTGCTCCATCTGTGCCTTCCTGCTCTGCTCCAAACTCTGCTCCAGGCACGCCACCTGGCGGGCGGAGTAAACATTACACTAGAGCGTGGCGCGAGATAAGATACGCACTTTACACAAAGCGTACAATTAAAGCGCATGAAATTTAAAGTCTCCCTGATATCTCATCTACTCCATCATAAAATACCCTTCATTCGCCTTCAATATAACAATATCGACAGCTGCATACCACGGAATGAAGTTAAGAAACATTTTGCTAAGATCATTGCGGAAAATAGCACACATAAACTTGACCAGGACAAAGGAACAAATGAAATAGCCCTAGATAAGAAAAATATAAAGACCTGCTGAAGAGAATCGTCGAGACGGTTCTGAAGCTCAATGACCTGTGTAGCCTAAAACAAAACAAAGAGCTGTGTCACGGACCCAGTGTGCATTTGGTAATTGGCTTCAAACTGATTGGTACCAAATCACTTGAAATAAAATCACGATACATCTCTATAGCCAAAGAAACAATCTCTTCTTCTTTTTAAAAATTCCATCAACTATTTGAACAATAATCAATAACGTAACGGCTCACGCACCCGGGCAATCGGCAAAGTGAACACAATGTAGAAGCACTAGCACAAGGTGTCCCCCAAAATTTCTCGCACCTTTTCCTTGCGAGCATCAGCGACAGCTGTGGCAGCCTCTTGGAGCTGCTCGCTAAACAAGACGTGTTGCTTGTGCAGCTGGTCCAGCTCCTGTCTCAGTCTACCATCACGATGCTATACACACGACAAAATCATCAAACCTTCAATCTCCAAACAAAGTACAGTGCCGATCTAAAAGCCAGAATGGGGCTGGAGGAGTGGGAGAGGTGTAAACATGCATACAACATGTAAATAATCATATTTAACATGCTCGCTCCCATAAGACAATTTAATAACATATTTGACAGGCTTTAAGCCTATCAAGCACACACAAATGACCATATGAGCTGCGCTTCACAAAGAACATGCGTCACAGAACGCATATAAATTCACGACATCACCTGGAGTATGGCAGCCTCGGACCCGGCCTCTCCGGCGCTCGTCTCAGCGACCAGGCGCAGTCTGGTCGACTCTTCCACCTTCTCCGACATCTCCTTCCACTCCGCTGAGTCAGAGCAAAACTACGTGCCCACTTCAATTTTCAACGACACCGTAACTCCTTGTCATGTACGACATCGTAGCCATGGACAATGAAATATTATCGACAGTTAGACGTTTCACAAACTTCAAACGACACACTGTACATAGTTATATCAAAAGAACTAGAGAACCAATCGTGTGAATGCAACATATTTATCAATGTCCAATGATTTGTTGCTCACATAGTAAATAATATCAATCGTAATATTATCAGTATGGCATGAAAGTCAATTGCTTTCACAGGCTATTCGACATTCAAAATTTTTCGCAAACGTAACAACCATACAATCAATCAATAAATAGCCATTAAGCAATAACCACGCTGCAGCACATATTAGCAAATGACACCACACAATGTTAAGGCATCCAACACAAGCGCAATTGTTTATAAAAGTAGTGTGATAATTATAGCACATGGCGCAGAGTACGTAAAGGCCTCACATTAATCCAAACACAAGGCAATATGTAGCAAAATCGATTACAATATATCCATTAAAATTATCTGGTTATCCAATAGGCTCTGGCTCGAGACGGGTTCAATCCCATGCATTCAAATGTAGCCAAATACATATATATATATATGTATGCCGTGTGTATACATACAAAAATCGTTAAATATACCTACAATCAACCTTATCTTTGTCTCATGCAACTTTATATTGATTTGTTACTTTTGCCTGACTGCTGAGTTTCATAGTAAAAAGGAAAACGAGTTTTCTTCTGGCACGCGCTAGTAACGGAGACAACCTGGTGAAATGATACTGCAGGGAAGAATTGAAGGGAAGCGTGGACGAGGAAGGCCAAAAATGCAATATGAAGATAGCATCACAAAGTGGACGGGTCAACCGATGGCGTCTATTGTGAGAAAAGTAGAGGACCGAATGGGTTGAAGAAAGATTGCGGAAGGTGCTGAGAGGGCGCTACAACATCAGTAGTAACGGCCGGCGGAAAAGAAGAAGACCCGCAGACACACAATATTACCCAACAGTTCCCAAGTAAGCGGATAGCGCTGCTGCCTACCAGTGAGTCGATCGACGTCGCCGTTCCTTCGCTCGAGCAGCTCGACAAGCTCCGACTTCTGAGTCTGGAGCGTGGCGCGCTCTTGCAGCAACGACTGCTCCAGGTCATTCTGAAGCAACGTCCGGAAAAATCACGGTTATATTAGAAGACGCGACCTGACACTATTGTACAGGATAACCCTTCGGTTATCCTTGAACTGACCTGATGATAATTTCGCCGATGGTCGTTTTTGTCTTTTGTAGTTTATACAAATTGGACTTTGTGTGTAGCACAAAGACTATGTATATACGGTCCGGTTCTGTGCTAGAGAGCCAGCATAGAACCGCTCCCCCTTCTGTAGTGACCTTTTACAACTCGTCCAGGAAGCTCTGGGCTGCAAGCCAATTCTTTGTTCCCCGGCCTGCAGGGGGTTTTCGCTGATGCATTTCGCATGCTAATGCTATTGCTAGTGACGAAAGTTAAAATTAATTTAAGGTTTCAGCAGAGTCAAGTGGCATAGGAAAGCCAAAAACATCTCGTTAAGAATAAAACATAAAATATAAACTGTCAGAACTCTGAGAGAATATTGTTCAACATAAACGGCACACAAAATTCTTTGTGAACTTCAGCAAAACCAATACAATAGGGTTGAAACATACATGCAGTTTCCAACACATGTGTGTAAGTCCTAACGCCAGTACGTTCATCAATGCGTCCATCATATACATGCAAATATAACCCTAACCCTAACCCATAAAACTTCCATATAACCAGAAGATCATCTCACAGATTTAAATAAAAAAACTCATGTCAAACCCATTATGATTACTGGTGCATGATGTTGTGATGCGTAGCAGTACACACCTGAGACCCGTATAAATCTAAATTACACAAAGTTGAGCACTGATTAAGCTGAGAGAGAACTCAAAATTTACTTACCCAATACTCTTCCTTGGAAAAGTATTTCGTCTGAACTTCTCTGTACTTGCTGGCCGCCTCATTGTATTTTAGTTCTGTGAAATGAAAAAAGATCTCTGTAATATAAACTTATTTCTCATACAGCTCCAGGTATGTCCTATCTACCATATATAATAACATTGTTTAATTGCTGCTAGGATAAAAGTAATAAAAAAATTCTTTGGAAAATAGGTCTGTTCCCGCCAATGCATATTCATAATAATATAAATAATAGAACATTAATGTAATATTCCACTCCTAGTTTTCAACCAGTCAACCTTTACGTACCCAGATCGGCAGCCTGAGTGCGCAGCTCTGCTGTCAGCTTGGCATCGGCATCTAATCTAGCGACATCCGCGCCGTATCTCTGCTCGAGGTCTGCAAACCTGGCGTCTGTTAGCAACAGCACCAATTTTTTTATGTTGAGAGCCAGTTTGAACATCACACATAATGTTCAAACTTCCGGTTGCTTTAATTTACAAATAGCAATATATGGCCACTGAATACTGCTGCTTTCGAGGAGGAGTTAGAATATCACGATAAATTTGACATCGTTTAAAAACTGCAGATTTTTTGAGTTCACATAATTTGAAGAGTTTTTGGTCCCGAGAAAGGAGTATTTTAAACAACATTATACTTAGCTCACTGAAAAGTCACGCATTGAAAATCCACTCACTGACAATCCCATTAATCCTATAATTATTTTCTGCACATTGCGTTTTAAAATATTGCTTAATATTTGCATATATTTTATTGCCCAAGATCTTCAATTCCTAAATAGCATAGAAAAGCTATGCTATACTACAGAAAAGTATCATATTTTTATATCTATTAATCTATATTGACAGACTTTGCACCAACCGGAGTCGGTGCGGAAGCGGTCATGGTTGATCTTCAGTCCTTCAGTCAGCGCCATTTGTTCCTTCACATACTTCAGCAGGCTATCCCTAACATCCGGCTCGAGACGAGCCACTTGCTCATCTGTGAGGGGAATCTTAGGCATCTCTCCGGCACCACTCCCGTCAGCCTTTGAACTCTCAGCCCCCATAATTATGCCTTTCTTGACGACAAATGCAGTCAAAGTGAACCCTAGATCGATTGAGTGACCAACTAAAGACTAAAAATTAATAACTATCATCTTAAGATCATCAAGGTCGAATTTTAAAAAGAAATTACCCTAATCAATTGTCGAGAAGAATTCGAATTATCACTCGTGAGCGATAATAGGCAATAAAGTAACACCAAAGCAGTGTTTTCACTTTTTAGGAGTACACTTTTTTATCATGCAAAAAGTGATTGTTGCAGTTTTTTTATTTGTAAACAATTATAATAGACATCAACAATAATAATATAGCAATATTCCTATCTACAATGCCTATAATCAGTTAAATGCTTTAGAAAATCATAGCTCACATAAATTTTTAATTCCTAAAATTAGAGGTTTATCCCAGGCCCGTCACGGTAGCATGAATTACGGGGGCAGTGAGGGCGCAATGTCACCCCTGCAGGCCAAGGGACTCTGCCTCCCTGCTTTCAGAAAAGTTAACATTGGCCGATGTTGTTTGCCCCCCTGCTCTAGAACTTTTGTCCCCCTGCTCAAATTTCTGACCCAGCCCCCCTCCGATCTGAGAACGTTAACGCTGCCTCACGCGAGTAAATAATTGTGCCTTTTGTTTGGGTTCGAAAAATTAAACCAAAAAGTTTCTCATCATTTTTGAAGTCAGTGAAGCTCAGTCAGAAGAGCTCGACTTATTTCGGGGTAACTTACATGTAGCCTGTATAGTCCATATTATATTACGGCGAATTTATTATTTTTACGAATTCACCCTTACAACTTTTAAAGACAGGCTAATTGAGGCACAGTATCCTATTTCATAAAGATTAGCTGTTGACTGAGCTGATAAAATCATACTTGGCTCAAATCAGATTACGGCTCCAACCCGTGCTCCAGCCTCTATAGTCAGAATGTACATTGTAAGTGCATCGGCACGTAGGCATGCGAGTTGCTCCGGATGTGCACTTGTTTTGTGGTCATCATAATAACAATAGACTACCGTCGCTTCAGGTATAAAATAAACTTTGTACTGTGGGTCAATGCCATTGGTTATCTACCAAATAAGTGAACAAAGGCTACAGACTTCCGCCTTTGCTCGCCGTCGCTGCTAATACAATGTTTCGCAGCTGTCACATGAAACAAGCCTGACATGACATCTCAGTATCTGCAACGATCATGACATTGTGAAATTAATACTTTATGTCTGACGGCCAACTTCACACGCCAAACCGGCTCTTTGTAGCGGTCGTAAATTAGACTACATCGTAATCATCTAGAATTCTAGATCGTCCTCATCATACCCTCCTTCTGTGGTAACTGAATAGCAACGCATTGCTATACGGCTGCGTGGTCAGTGACCTCTGTTCTTGGCGCGGTTTGTCGAACAAGCGATTCATTTCGAGAAGACATCTGATAAGACACGAGTGGAGCGCGCTGCTCGCGAGGTGGAGCGTGTAATTGCAGCGTATTGGCGACATCAGAGCTGCTATGAAGATTCGCCAACAAACGAGAACGGATCCGGGATAGATGTGTGGGGGGGGGGGGGGGGGGGGGGGG
>JAQIWG010000399.1:0-35092 GCA_034695025.1 Chamaedrilus cognettii
CATTGCGTTACAATAACTCAGCCACCACTGAACGAATTTTGACCACTTTTTCAGGCAGCATGCGAACTAAGCCCGGATTATACAGGCTCGCTTGGATTTTGAAAAAAATTAACGGTGCCCCAGGGAGCCAACCCCCCAGATTTTGACAAAATTGTAATTTTCACGTCATCATGGGTAACAGCCTTAAGGGCTACAATAATAAACCCAGGGGAAAACACATATCCCATTGGGGAAAGCGTTCCTGGCCAAATAATTCATTTCAAAATATTAAGGGGGCCTGGAGGGGGGGGTCATTTCATGCACTTTTCAAGAATTGCAATAACTTTTTTACTATCTGTCCGAATTTGAAGATTTTCATACTATGGTTTACAACTTATTTTTAATTGGGGAGGAAAACCCAATTTAAATCAGTGCGTCACAGTAACTCCGTCACCGTTAAACGAATTTTTTGAGCGTTTTTTCAGAGAACATCTACTGACTAGCACATGTTTTTTAGATTTTTGCTCCTTATCACAGAAAATGTGTTCTGTGTTCATGTTGTAGATGTTTGCCTGATTTTTCCAAATGGGTAGCTCCCTGCTGTAAATTTCAAAACTCATGCTTATCTACTCTTGGGGGCCTGCGCGCATGCCATTTATACACAGGTACTGTGCTTCCGTCTCGTTTTGAGGGGAAGCCACAAAATCTCTGGGGAGGCCACATTTTTCGCAGAACTCACGAGCAGGGGGGGTTGCTGACAGACAAAATTTTGCGCAACTAACGCGTTTCTCTACTGATCTTCCAACTCCAGGCTCCTAACACCGTTAGGAAGTTATCCTGTCTCAACTTCTTAATTCAAACCTACCAGACCTTCTCAATTTCAACTGGGGATGCCATCCAATTGGTTGGGGAAGCCAACACCACAAAAAATACACTTTTTTCTTCTTTCATCATGACATCTCAATACCTATACTAATACGCGTACATCTTGGGGAGGCCATTTCACTTTTTAGGGCGGAGGCCACTGGGGAGGCCAAATCTCCATTTGAGGAGGCCTGGCCTCACATGTGATCCCTTTAAAATCGCCACTGGATGATAATGAGGATAGACTTGCACAAAGAATCAACAGGTCTCGACAGCAGTGAGACCAGTATTTTTGGCCTTCTTGTTCGTGCTTTTGTTCTCTTCAGTGTTCAGCCACATGGCAGGTCTCTGGCATCCTAATTTTTACTCCAACCACATGTTCCTTGGTTTTTCTATTAACATTTTCATATACTTCTTTCCCAAGCAGCTTGTCTATCATATGATATATATCCATCGATTTTCTTTCCTCTTAATTTTCACCAACCCTTGTTCCATAACTACTTTCATTAGACCGTTCCTCTATAGTGTAATCAATCCAATTTTTCTTTTGCTTAATTAATTACCTATTCCATAATGTCCTGCTGGTTACTCCAACTCACTTTAAAACCAACAACAAATCTTTAGTAAATCTATACTTTCACTTGACTTTCACACATTATTAACCATACAATTATATGTATGCATGGCATTGTGCAACACATAGGTAATCATCATACTGGGAAAAGATTGACTGAAATAGTTAATGCTTTAAACTTGCTTCTGTGATTACTAGAAACTTACTGCGATAGCAACCGTTCGTTATAAAAAATCTATAAATTAAGGGTCGATTCTCAGCGATTTGTGATCGCCTACAATGCAAAAACTGTAATGTTAACGTATGCATCTGTTAAGTTCATGAATGCGATTTTTACAAGATTCATATTAAATTCAGTAATTATAATTTATATCTTGGATCTGAACAAAAGTGTAATATCAAGTAGCTAATAAAGCCGTTCATGGGCCTTGACGTCACGCTCATAGGCCGACATGCAAGTAAGAAGCATAGCTAGCTTCAAATTTCAGGAGAACGTGTCGAAATTTTACGTTTTCGTACCTCGCACCGAAAACTGTGGCTTTAAGTTATTGAATAATGCTGGCATATTCTGCTTGTCCCTGGGAAACACCAACTGTAGAAATGTGTTGAAGTTCCAATCGGTATCAGAAGGTCGATTTCTGTCCTGTTTCATTCGTCGTGTGTTTATCATCAACAGTTTTTCCATTAGCTGGCATACCTGCATGCAAAAGTATCGTCTTCAATATGGTTCAGAATTATAAATTATAGTATTATGGTTGCAACAGAAGTTAAAAGCATCCACAGTGTCAAATAATATACTTCCAAATTGGCAGAAGGATGGACATGGCTTAAAATGCCGGCTTCAGCAGTCTCAAAAAGGGGTGGAAACTTCTAAGACACATGCGCGTTTTTTTGCATGTAACTGCAATTCTCGCTTATGTCAGGGTGGGACATTTGCAATCATGAACAGTTGAACACCTGCTTTTCACTTTACTCTGTCTGCATCGCATTCTCTTGCTTTAATCCCTTAATTTTCATTTCCTTCTCCATCAGTCTTTTCATGTCTTTTCCATGAACAAGATCGGTTTCTTCTCGCTACCTTACCAACTGCCCCAGTCCCATTTCTCTCGACTCCTCGCAAAGTTATTTCTGTCAATAATAACCCACTCAGCTTTACATTTCATTAGTATGGAATGTACTATTGTACATTCCATCATTCGCATCTCCATCCTTTCGAATCTAGCTTTCTGATCTGCTTTTATTTTCCATGTCTCAGCGCCATAAACTATCAAACTTCTTACAAACGTTTAATGGACATTCTTTTTTAACTTCGAACAGTGAGATGCACCTTCCAGTCAGAATCAGTAAAAGTTCTCAATACTTTACGCATCCATGTTTCATTTTAATCACTGAAGCAGACAAGAAGAAAATGCTAAAACATGGATATACATATACATTTGTACATGCCTAAAAATTATAGACGTTAGATAGGCAGTTGGTTCATTTGGCTTGTTGGCGAGCAAATGCCAATCATGTCGAGAAATTTTTAAGCTGCCCTCCCAGAATCACACTAAGCTAAATTGATTAATAAAGATGTAACAAAAAATCTGAAATGTCGGTGGAAACGCACACTATGAAATGCATGCTCATGTTTACATTGTATATCCAATTTTATTCATATTTCAATAATTTATGAAAATCCTTTTTAATATCATGGCAACACGAATGGGAAACATATGAGTAGGCCTAGGCGCTTAATCATATTAAGCCTAATCGAAAACTGAGTGAACTCTGACTGAAATAATTTGCAAGTGCATTTTTTGATCGTCTGTCATTGCGGGAGATGTTGACATTTCGCTATTGATCAGCCTTTAGCTAATCTTTGAGAGATGTGCACTTACAGCGTTGCGTCAAATAAACTGACTGAGAAAAGTATATACATATATATATAGAACTATGGATGAGAAAAGAACTAGTGAAAAAGAAGCAATAAATGCCAGGAAACTTGTGATTTTGTTGGGCGTTTCTCACTTCCCTAATAGAAATTAAACATTTGTCATACTTTATTTTATGAAATGTAAAAGAAATATGGCAATTTATGTTGCAAGCAGCATCATAAGGTCTAATGAAAAAGTGGCAATAAAACCTAGAACCTTGAGATTTCATGGCGTCCAAAGAGTGCACTTCTTTTACCAAATTTATTCATTCATTACACTAATTTTAATGAATTGCAAAAGAAATGGCAGTGTATACTACAAGCTACGACGCAAGGTGTAGTGCAAATTGGCAATAAAAACCCAGAACCTTGGGAATTGTATGTGCGTCCAAAGAGTGAAACATTTTTGCTAGCCTTTAATCATTTGTCAGACTTAAATTACGGTAACATTAGATACAAAAGAAATGGAAGTGTATGCTTGTTACCAGATAGTCTAATAAAAAAGCTTCAATGAAACCCAGAACTTTGGGATTTTATTTTCGTCCCACCAGTGAAGTTTTTTACTAACCTTTCATCGATTGTCAAATTTCATTTTCATCAAATGCAAAAAATAGCAGTGTACATTGTATGCTACAAGCTAAGAGACATGGTCTAGTAAAAAAGTGACAAAAAACCCCAAAACCTTGGGATATTATTGGCTAACAAGAGTGAAACTATTTACTAAACTTTTATCATTTGTCATACTTTATTTTCAATTAATGCATAAGAAACGGCAGTGTAAAATGTCGGTCAGTAGCCTATGCTGCAACCTCGAGACAGGATCTAGTGAAAAAGCTGCAAAAAAAACCCAGAGCCTTGGGATTTTATTTGCGTCCCTAGAGGGAATTTTTTCTGTAAGCTGTTAATAATTTGTCATGTGTAATATAGAATAAATATTTAACAATGGCAACAGGCCATACGCCATGCCAAAGAGAGGTATAAATGTAAAATAAATATTCAACGGGGTCTGCAAGGTCATCGCAGGGCGAGTATAGCTGTCAGTAACTGTAGGCAGACGAGCGCTAGGTCGCTAAGCCCGGAGTATATAAACCGGATGCGCGCTTGGACAAGGAACCTTTCGACCTCAAATCCGAAAATCTAGCCCTAAAACAAGTACGGACAAATATAAAAGGTACCAAGGTAAATTTTTCAGAAAAATTGATGATCCAGTCACACGGACCCTACCCAGTAACGAGGAAGTAGTGAGACCCTTGTCTCACATATTTGTATCGCCCCATCCATCCGTGTGGAATTATCAGATGCGGGGGCACAAAGGCGATGGGTCGCAAGGGCCAATGATCCGTTTGCGTAGGGAAATTTTCCTTCGCCGTCTTCTCCGCATGATTTGACGAGTTTTGAGTGGTCAGTTTTCGCATCCATCGATTCGATTCGAAAATGGCGTAAATCATTAACCTCGATCAGAAGCGCGGATGACCTACCTAACCTTGACCAAGGTCATATGCAACCCGCCGGCAATCCTTATAATCCCGCCGACCACCCGGATCGACAACAACGGTTCACGCAACGGTAGGAACTAGACGCGCAACAACGACTACAGCAGCAGGCGCAGCAGCCGGTGCCTCAGCAGGCACCAGTTCCTCAGGCGCCTCCAAATCCGCAGCGTCCTCAAGCGCCGATTCTTCAGCCTCCGCAACTGGTTCTGCAAGTGCCACAAGAGGCCCCAGTTCTCCAGGCGCCGCCAATCCCGCCGCCCCCTCAACAGGCGCCGATCCTGCAACCTCCGCCGCAGGCTCCAGTTCTTCAGGTGCCATCCCTTCTTCCGATTCTGGATTTTGCATTGGATGACGACTTTCCAGAATTGACGGCAGGGTTAATACCGGCGCCATTTCACAGAAATAGTGGCGAAGACAGCCAGGATTGGCTGGACACCGCGTCGTTATATGTGTAAACGCAACGCACCCCCAACGAGCGTGCAAAAATTGCCCTTGTCGGAATTTTACTTCACGACAATTCAAAACGATGGTTTCGCAGTCTCAACATAAGAGACACCGTCGACTACGAACAAGTTGTTCATCCACAGGGAACCATCGTAAAATTCGACGAGTTCAAAGAGCCCTTCTTGACGCATTTTTGCAGAGGTTAAGCTGACCTTTGGCGCGAGCAGGCATCCATCTTCAACTGCAAACAATTACCAGATCAGTCCTCTGAGCAACACTTGAATAAGCTACAGGAAAACGCCGGGCGTGCCAGAGCAACCAAAGATCAAGTCCTCACAGCGGCAATTGTAGGTTTGCGCGAAGAGGTGAAAATTTTTTGTCTCTCACACGACATAATCTTTGCGACGTCCAGCGTTGGGCAAATATATTCGATACCAGCCAAAATTACAAAGTAAGCGATGCGGTCGGACGACTAGAAAAGGTCGTCAAACGCCTTCACGTGTGGGCGGCGTCTCCAGTGACCCCAAGATCGTCGTCACCAGCGCCATCACAGCGCATACGCTTCGCAGACGAAACCCTAGTGACTCCCTCGCGGGAGCGCAATGACACCTGGGGGACGGGTTACAACACAAACTCCGCAAGAGGGCAACCGTGGCGTGGCCGTGGACGCGGACGTGGCCGTGGTTGGTACAACAGGGGCTCTTCGACGCCACAACAACCAGCAACACAAGGTGCGTTTGAGGGATACGTTCCGTATGCCCCTCAATTTACTTCATACAAAACCCGACCCCTAAAATTTTACAAAAGGGGCAATTACAACGTGGCATATAACAAGACCTTCCCAGTGAGTGCTGAGTTTTACAGGAGCGATCTGCAACAAACCCAAAGGGCTTGCCCAAATTGCGGGCGATATCACGCTCGCGGACAATGCTCAGCAAGAGGTTCTACTTGCTGCAATTGCGGTAAGCCGAACCATTGGAGTCCGGTTTATCGCAGCGTAGCACAATTTTGAAGAGGCCTAGGCCGAAGGGCACCGCTCATAGTCGAGCATCGGTTCGGGGCAGAAAGGGCCCAAGCACATTTGAAAAATGTTTCAGTGATAGACGAATATTGCTTAAATGAACAAAATGATAATCACAATGATAATACAAACAACATAACCGACGCTACCAGCATGATTCGGATCAAAATTTGCAACAGTCCCTTTCAAACATTTTTAGCAATGCATTGTTAGACACAGGAAGCCATTTGTCAATGGTAAGCTCCCAATTCGTCAAACAAAAAGGATTGAAAAATCATAAACTCTAAAGGGGAGAACCCAAGCATATAATAGATGCAAATTCACAAAGTGGCCCCATAGAAGCCAAAGTGTGATTGGAAATTCAAGTGGGCGTAGTTACAATTTTCGAATGGGCATTCGGTGTCAAGAACCTTTCTCATAATGCATGACGCGGTTACAATTTATTCGAGAAAACCGAGTAAATTTGCTAAATGATCAGAAAATGGTGCAGATAAAAATGAACCAAAATTCCATTTGTGTCCATGAAAAATTATTTGAGCGTTGAGCGGTGGTTCAAAAAAATACTGTAATCCTGCCTTTGACTTTGGTAGCCATAACCGTTAACCTGCGGATTCACAAGAAAAGCGTTCCATTTTGTTTCAGTCCCTCTCCTGTGCTCGTTCCAGGGGGTGTCGATATCCCCAATACTAGTTTTGAGAAATGGTGTTTTATGTGCCAGAAACGAAACAACACTGATCAGTACCTATGATTGAACCGAAACATGCCCACTGGCTACGCCGTTCGTTCGAATAACACCGTTGAACGCACGATTGTATGAAAACAGGAAGAACAAATATCACAAAATCAGTAAACACTGAAAGAGACGCTATCAAACAAGGCACTGCCATACCAATTAGCACATTCCACGACATCTCGCTGGTCAATAAAAGTTGGCCAGGTAGACTGATTGCGGCGACGTCAGTCACAGCGGATCGGTCGCGGCAAGAGGGTCAAGGCGAAACACAAGACACAGCGGTGCCTGAGGGACCGACTGATAAAATACCGAGACGCAAAAACCAACCGTCCAAACCAGATTTACGCGGAAAACGGACGTTAGACGATCTAGAGTTAGATGTAAACAAGTGTGTAATATCAGAAACAGAAAAAGAACAATTCAAAACGCTAGTAGAACAATATTCAGATGTGTTCGCATTGGACAATTAAGTTTCCGGATGCGTATTGGGAATGTTAAAACTAAGACTCAAACAAGAAATAGTCACATCTTTCAGAGCTAGAATTTACCTTCTAGCACAGATAGGGCAGAAACAGAATGACAAATTGACGATTTGTTTAAATGCGGTTTTATTGAACGAACTACTTCCCTATATAGTACACCCTGTTTTTTATTAGATAAAGTAAATGCGCCCGGAAAGAAATCACTGGTATTTGATTTAAGAGAACCCAATAAAATTTTGGAGCAAGATAGCTACGATGTACATCAATTCCCAAAATTATCGACAAGATAGGATGCATTAAGTCCAAATACTATACGAGCTTGGATTTGGTAGCAGCCTATAACCAGATAATTTTGCACCCAGATTCGCGAAAATGCACCGCCTTCAATTGTACGAAGGGCAGATTTATGCGTTGTACAAATCCATTTAATCTAGTTAATTCAGGACCAGCGTTAATGTCTAGGGTAGCTGAGACCCTCGACCTTGAACCAGACTTGATTCTTTATATATTCGTATACGTGAATGACATAATTTTATTCACGCCATCGATTGACCTGCATATGAAAATGTTGGAACGCATTTTTAAAGCCTTCAGAGCCGCCAACTTCAAACTCGGCGCAGAAATCAAATTTTTTCCACAAATCACTTGCTTTCATTGGTCAAAATTTTTCAGAAGAAGGGGGGCGCCCGAAAGTCGACAAGTTGGCCACTTTGTTCAAAATAACAAACACTGCAACGCGTTCCTGGAGGTAAGATCACTCTTACAAAATATACCTACTCCAGCATGACCAGATGAATCCAAAACAGGTGGGATATTCTACTTAACCACGGATGCAAGTCTCACCGCGGTCAGTTACGTGCTAACGCAAGTACAGCGACAACCAGACAGTAGAGATAAAGAAATGTTACTGTCCTGCAGGGGTCTCGCATTACGTGACCCCGAAACACGCTGGCCAATGATTCATGTAGAAGCATTGGCAGTGTTACTAGGAGTCAAGAGTTACCGTCATTATTTCGTCGGACGTGAGGTAAGAGTCAGAACAGACAGCATAACAGTCCGCTGGATCAAAGAATTAAAGAAATCCAAGCACGAACGTTTGTTCAGATGGGTCTTGTACTTCGATCAGGTCCCGTCGCTGACATTCGAACACGTTCCGGGTTGCCTAAACTTTTTAGCCAATTGTTTGAGTCGCAGGGCACACGACAAACCCCAACCGCCAGACGAGAAGGAGGCAGATTTATCAGCAGAGGATATGGTTTGCGTATCGGTTGCAGGTGTCAGCGAAGACGAGCCGCATATACCAGACGAAACGCAGATAGACGATGACAATGATTGTTTTTGCGACGGAAGGGACACACCTGTGTCCGGATGTTGTTCTGATTGTTGCAGCGGGTGGGGGTGCAATCAACAGCCCCTAAATGTTCTACCATGGCTTAAAGCAGATATACAGGAAAAATCAGATCCGAATCCTGAGGAGCGTTCTGATGCAGAAGATTTTGATTCAATTTCAGAGGACCAGTCGGATAACGAGTCAACAGCAATGGGTAAGTATAGCGTAATTGATATGTCTCCGCTGCGACGGTGTATGGTCAAACAGAATACGATTAACATGCGAAGAATTCCAGCAGATGAAGATGTTAGCAATATTATCCATAGAAATTATGAAGTCCTCCCAGCCAACGCGGGAGAAGCCACGACCGCCACCGCCGCCAAAACCGATTCGGAGGTAAGACAGCCAGAAACGCGCGAGGAAAAAGAAGAGCAGCAAACGATATCAGGCCAGACGTTATTGGATATATCAAGTAAGTTGCACAATCTGCAACAGAAAGACAAACACTGGGGCGCATTAATAAAATTGCTCATAACCGGCGAACTTCCAGGTAACAACGACAAACAATGCCGTAAACTGGTCATGGAAAGGGATTGGTTTTGCCTAAACAATCAAGACATATTATGTTGCGCTCGATTCGCGAATTGCAAAAAGGTCAATCCTACCAACATTCCATTCAAAGACGATCTAATAGTGATCATACCTGATACATTGGACGACGATATCATGCACGCGTATCACGACATTGATCACAATGAGATATCACGACTATCCGAACACCTCAGCCGAAAATATTACTTCAATTGTTTTTTCAAACAAGTGCATGATTTCGTCAACAAATGTCCAGTATGCGCAAAAGGCAAGTCACATTTACCACAACCCGCAAAAAATGGTTAAGACGCTAAAAGCCACCAGACCAAGCTAAATTTATTCCATAGATATCGCTACAGGTCTCAACACCACATCCATCATCATCATCATCATCATTTATGTTTTACGTCCACTTTTCCGTGTCGACACAGGTTGTACGTTTCTCACGATGAGACAACGCAACTCTCGATTCTTTGACATTTCTCCATTCATGCCTCGCTCCTTCATATCGCTCTTTACCGCCTCCTTCCATGTTTTCTTCCCCCTCCCTCTTCCAACAATCCATTTTACCTTAATATATCGACATGTGGATACCCAGTCTTGCTGATTCATGTGTTCCATGTGTCCAAACCATCTCAGTGTCTCTTTCTTCATCATGTCCGTTATACATACAATACCTAACCATTTTCTCAAATCTTTGCTTCGAGACTTGTCCTACAATGACACTCCACACATCCATCTCACCATCGTTCTCTCTGTCCTCTCTATTCTATGAAGATCCTCCACCTTCGCTGGCCATGTCTATCCAAGGGAAACAAATACGTGTTAACGATTCAGGATAATTTTTCGAGTTACGTATGATTATTTACATTAACGACATGACAAGTCAAACGATCACCGATAATGAGTAGCCACTCATTGTAATAGCACAGGGAGGAGTCCCGGAAATGTTATTATCAGATTTGAGAGCCAATCTCCAAAGGGAAGTGATATCCCAAGTTTACAAATTATTCGGCGTCAAAAAGCAACACGATGGCAAATGCTCCTAAGGCATTAGGTTTAGCGGAAAGGTACCATAGAACAATGCGAGCCGCCCTAAGATACTTACTAATATAATTCAAAGAACAAGGAGTGGAATGGGATAGTCTATTACCTATGGTCGAATGCGCATTCCGAAACACAACAAGTGCCAGTACACATTTATCACCAAATGATATTTCCCTGGGACGCAGTGTTAGAATGCCAATGGATACAGGAATAGGCGCATACAATCCTAGTAATACGTCAATAGCAGAGGAATATGCAAAACTACTAAGATTAAAACTCGAATTGATGTATAAAATACAAAACCAAATGGAGTCAGAGTCACGTACAAAAATGACTAACAGGTACGATGAAACCAAAGCAAGACCATACCATTTTTCTAAAAGTAAGTTGGTTTACCTAAACGACCCGGTACTCCAACATAAACAAAAACGTAACTTGGCTCCTATTTGGGCAGGTCTTGGAATGAGATCCTGGAAATCGTATCACCACATTCGGTAAGAATCTGTGACATGAAAACCCAAAAGGAAGTATTATCAAACGTATGCGTAGATCGACTAAAACGCTGCTGGAGCTCACAAGAAACAATTCTTAGCACCCCGGGAATCAAATCCAAGACACCAATACCGCACATTATATTAGAACAGCGAGGTCAGGTCGATAAACCCGAATTCCTCATCCGGTTCTTACCGGCAGATAACGGCTCCGTTTACGCAGATAAATGGACACGCACAGCCGAAGTACCGAGGGACATAATAGACGAGTGCAGAAAACGCATAGAAAGGACGGAACAATCTGCAAAAAGGCATCCAAAAACTTACAACAAGACATACCAGACGGTATAAGCGGTGACGAATCCGATGACAAAATACCAATAAGTCTCGATCAGGGTCCCCAGACCACACAACTAGAAGTAGCAGGACAACCGGAACCTAGGCCGGAAACCCTGACAAGTAGTACAGGTCATCGTCCGCGAATTGATTACAGAATGTTGGCAGGATTGTCAAATGCCAAATAGTATCCAACAATTCCAGGTACATACAAAGATCTTAAAAAGTACAAGGTTACAATTGTACTAGAGGCAGCGTAGTAAGGTAGTGTGGAGACTGGCAGTCGGTGTTTTCATTTTGTTAACCGAGACTGCCTCGCTGCCAAAGAGGTGCGGGATAAATAGAAAACTGTTCTCAGACTACGGTTCGGCAGGACTCGCGGCCTTACAAGGGCAAGCTCGCTCCTTATAGGGTGCGCTGATCCGTGTCGATCGTAGCGTTACCAGCGCTAGAGTTTGCAGCCAACCGGTAGCAACTCCTGTAGGCCACGGGCGCTGAGCCCAAGGTGTAAGGAGAGACTGCGCGCTCTGCAAGACACACAACCTCTACTACTTCAAATTTCTCTACACCTAAATTATCTACTGCTGACCGAAATATCGGTGTGATCAAATTAAAGAGCTATGCTGTACATACGTCTTCAAGTGCTCGTTACAACATCTAGTTTCATAAATTCGAACTAAACAACTTCAAAAGGTAACAGTAAGGTTATACAGAAGACAATCACCACTAGGTAACGCAAAGACATTTGGTTCCAGCGCGCACTATGTCTTTCGCGTAAGTGCTTTGATTAGATATCTTTAGTAAAAATCAGTTAGAAACAAAAACATTATTTTAAACAAAACTAATACAACTGTAATTGTAAAAAGAAGTAAAATGAAAAATAATAATCAATAATCTCGTGTTAAATTTTCCCTGTGTGGGAAGCGACCCAGGTGAAAAAGGGGTCGGGAAACGTCCACGGAAAGAATGACACAACTACAACACGGAGCTAAAGGCATGTATTCTCATATGCTTTTTGTTGTTATGCGGACCTTTGGCGATAAATGGAAATACTGATAATGGTGGAAATGTAACACGAACCAATCACGGTATTATATTTTGTTATCTAGGGGAGTCAGTGCATGTAAGTGGATATTGGAACCATAGTTTTCAAGTGACGGTGCCCACTGATAAATTCAATTCAACCAGAAATTATATCATTTTGGGAGACAAAACACAAAACGTTAGACGTAGATGTTGGGATCTATGTCTTCAACGCTACTCCAATAAATTGGAAGGACATCATACCCATAATAGAAACGACCCATTGTTGAACGGGGCAGACATAACAAGAGCCGATTCAGTGTGCATAAAACACGCCCACTTGATCAAAAGCGTGCTAAGAATGCTAAGACATGACCACGCATTGCACGTGTATACATTGCATTCACGTATAACGCTCAAATATATCCATCAATCTATCAAGCAAAGAGACGTGAAAACGCCGTAAATACACTACAACACAGAGACCTGAAAAGGCGTATATTATAAAATGTATATTATGTATATTACGTATATTATAAACTAATTTTGTTCATTCGTGAGCGTTTTAGGACTGTTAAGTGTGATTTCAATTTACAGTGGTGTGTTAATTTAAAGTTGAAGTTTATATTGATCGTTATAATATTCGAGATTACAAGAGCTTATTATATGCATTATTATAGTCAGCACCCATTATCTAAATTGAGGGCAAAACGCCTCAACACTCGCCGCCCGAGCGCGGCCCAGGCGATTCCAAGCCTAAAAAAGCAGCACGAGGCGCTTCTTCATATACTATATACCAACTCCAGACCGCGCCAGATGCCACCTATGCTGCAGTTAATCACCAGTCCGTGTAGCAACAAAAACGATCCGAGCCAAATTGCTTCGCATCATCAATCATAAAATTGAGCATATCGTGTGCACTTTGTGCATATCGTGCACAAGGTGCGTGCATAATAGATGTGCAGCCATCTCAACATAAAAGAATAAGAAACGAACAATAGATATCATGTATATCATGATTATGTAATATCACGTGTAGCTTAACCTGAAGTATTATTGCATGTATAAAAATAATATATCATTTGTTCTGCGAGTTAGATCAAAATAATAGTCTACCAGTACCAGGGTCATAAGTGTCTACATGTATAACGCAACCCGACGCCTCACACCAGTGTAATTGATGACAAAAAAATGAATGAGAAGACCCTAAAAAGAGCAAACTGCAAAAACAGCAAACTCACTCCAACAACAACCTAACCCTAACCAAAACCAACCTTCAACCTACAACTAAGAAAACTTAAAGCTTCTTAAAATTAAAATACAGACCCGTGAGACCGCAGGTTGCTTTTTTCATGTAGCACTTGAATAAAGTTAGACTTCCATTCATGAGTGTGAAGTTAAATTTGAGTCAATAAGCAAACCAGATGTGTTAAAATATTAACGATAAAAGAAACATATTTAGCCTTGTGTCTCGCATGCCGCTACAAACTAGCCAGCATCTTCTAAACATACGTGCCAACAGAGTTCGAATCCCTTAGCTCCATCTCGTGACACAAGTATGACGTAACATGATAACAAAATAAGTATTGTCATACGAGCAATGAGAGTGTGTACTGAGTTATTTATTTGTGATTGTGTGTATTGAGTTGTTTATTTTGCAATAGACATTGTGATAACTCGATAAAAATCGCGAAGAAGAGTAAGAACGTCAACACTACAGATATGACAAAACAGTTTGCAGGGCGATGGCCACTTGTAGACTCTATTGGAGAACCAACTCGATTCTGTTTACACAAAATCGAAATGAAAAGCTCAACATCAGGAGTAGAGCTTTCAAAGAATGCCAGTAGGGTGTAATATAGAATAAATATTCAACAATGGCAACAGGCCAAACGCCATGCGAAAGAGAGGTGTAAATGTAAAATGAATACTCAATGGGGACTGCAAGGTCGTCGCAGGACGAGTAGGCCTATAGCTGTCAGTGACTGTAGACAGACGAGCGCCAGGACGCTAAACCGGAATATATAAACCGGATGCGCGCTGGGCATAGAACCTTTCGACTTCAAAGTTTGAATCTTGCAGTGTTAATAAAAGCGATGTCGTACTCTTGCTACTCGAGTCAATTCTACCTGAGTTTAGTTCCTAGAAAGAAAGAAACAAATAACGTTCTAAAACCAAACAATAAAGTCATCTAGAAGACATGCTTAATTTCCATTAGAACTGAAATGCAAAAGAAATGGAAAATGCAAATGGAAATGCAAAAGAAATGGAAGCGTATGCTTGCTACAAGATTTTAGGGTCTAGTGAAAGAGCTGCAATAAAAACCCAGGACCTTTTGATATTGTTGGCGTCCCAATAGTGAAACCTTTTACTATCCTTTTATCATTTGTCATACTTTATTTTTAACAAATTCATAAAAAATGACAGCAAAAAATGTCGATAATGTAGCCTATACTGCAACCTCCAGACAAGATCTAGTGAAAATGCTGGAATAAAAACTCAGAACCTTGGGATTTTATTTGTGTGCCAAGAGTGAAACTGTTTTACAGGCCTTTCATCATTAATATTGGACAATGCGTTCAGTCCAATAGTCCTATAGCGAGCCTGCTGCTGACTTTAAGGCTTTGCCTATATGTTGACGTCATCATAATCACAATCGCAGGATTGGAAGCGTGCACACCGCAACCGCACACACGCAGGCTTCTATCTATATGCCGTTGGAGTGACTGGTAATACTCACATTATGTATACATAGTGTGAGTTAATAAAGATTCGGTTTGGTTAATATAAGTTATAAAGTAATTTGCTTTCTCTCTACAATACCCAAGTATCGGTACTTTGAATATCATACAATGTCATATAGCGCTTCACAATTCACACTACTAAAATATGACATTGAAAGATAGGCCTAGCAAAAATCAACTCAATTTGATAAATTGATTCAATAGTATAAAAACGTCCTCACAAAAAAACTAAAAATATACAAACAGTCTGATATAAAGAAAATATATCTCAAAATAACATCGATGTAGCAAGCGTGAATAAAAAAATAGCAAAATAAAACAGTCAAGCGTTAGACACGCAGTAATCAGTCCCCATTCCACTGATCTAGCTTCACAGCTACCTCCCCAGCTCGCCTCTGCACTGTCCCTTAGGGCGGGGGGGGGGGGAATCCCACTACTGCGTATGGCAAAGTCTCTGTGGCAATGTCCAGCCTTGTTGAAAGAAGCCAGTCGAGCGCAAGTCTCCAGTGCTTGCAGCCATTCTGCCCCCTACATTGTACATGCATGTCGGCGAATAGAGCTCAAGCAGTGCTCTTTTTGAGCTGGAACGCGCCGGAACACAGTTCCGGTACCTCACAAGGAAGCAGAATGGCGTTCGGTTTCCTTGGGCTGCTAGGCAGGCGGAACGGCGTTCCGGATGGTTCTGCCACCTCTCACTACTTGACAGTGTACCGTGTATCAGGCGATCAGTGCGATGACAAACACTACTCATACGACTGAATTATGCAAATCAAATCAAAAATTTATTTTATTACAAACACGGTAGGTTATAAGCAAGTGAGTGTTCGCTAAAACGTGTTCATAACTCGGGACAACAGGTGCTGAGAGCGACACATCCAGAACGCTCTCAAGTTGACCAGCCTTTGCACATGAACATTTTGTCATTTCTAGGCTATTGTACTATGTTGAACTATATGGTTACAAAAATGACATACCATACTAAATTACAACCGTGCAAAAATTATACCGTACTATAAAAAATGAGATCTGCTCTATTCTATGCGATTGGCAATACCAGCCGACATAAAATTATACCGTACTATAAAAAATGAGGTTAAAAACTTTACGATATACACTTGAGTTCAAACATTATGCATGTAGCCTGCATTCTATTTAAGTACATGGTTGTGTAATTAAATGTACCTGTAAATAACTAAAATCAAGTAAGCAAGAATAACGTTAAACTGGTTAAAATACTTCTAAGTAAAACTAGATAACTCCATTTGCATACGGCATAAAAATGTCAGGCTTTTACAGTTAGAAATGAGTCTAGACTTTCAGACATTAGCAATGTTATTATATCGGCCTATCCATAAGCCTGCCTACATTATGTAGGCCTAGGCATAAAGTTGCAGTTACTTCATTTTCCACATTATTCCACATTGAACATAGTTAGCGCAATTAGTGAAGCTACGGTTCCGGTTCCTCCAACAACCAGGCGGAACGGCAAACTGGCACCTCGCCGTGGCCCAAACCTCCCACCCAGCAACCACAGAGAGCGTTCCGCCACCTCAGAGTTTTCAAAAAGAGCTCTGAGCTCAAGGGCAGAAGGATCCCGGACACCGAAGGCCCTGACAGTGATAGGAGTGATTTTAATAAATCTGCTATATACTGACTATTATTTAACGATCACTACCTTAAAATAGAAAAATACATTTCTAAAAAAAAAACTTTGAAAATATTACTATTATTTGTAGTTAATACCTTTTCATCGACAACGAGATTGAGATATGAGAGAGCACGTCCTCTCATTTGATTCTGGTTAAATTCTTGGCACATATATCTCATAAATTCGAAGCGCGACAGGCGGTTTTCTTCAATCAATTTAAAAGCCCGCTTTGTATGTACTAGCTTGAGCTTTAGAAATGGAAGTCCTTTGAATTTGAAATACCCACATATGATTACAGTCATTTCTACATCTTCATCACGTAGCGCATCAACAGTGCGAATATTTACCGTTTTGATCTGCAAAGTATAACAACTGGGTAGACTGGGTTGTCACTTGTAAAAAAATCACATTTATTGAATGCATACACACAAAATTTAGCTTGTCCAATGAGCTATTTGAAAATTACTTCCCTAGCAACAGTTGCTAGGCTGAGAGAAAACAATTAATATACGCTCTGGCCAATCTGGCTCACTTTTAAATTTCAAGTTGCATGGATGTTGATTCCATTCTCTTTTTCAGTCATCCTAGCAACTGTTGTTAAGGAAGTAGTTAATAATACTTCATTGCTAAGGCTGATTAAGTTGATGACTTGATGACTGTTATGGCTATGACACACACGGACGGATCGGAGGCGAAATCCGTCCTCGTTTCAGTACGCTGAGAACCGCGCCCGACTTTCAAGCCGGATATGCTGTGTTCACACACCACGCTGACGGATCGGCGACGAAAACTGAGGCTGAAATTTTGACCTAGTATATTAGGCCAAAATTAATACGCTTGCGCTTCCAGTCTGCACAGCTCCACTGTATCGTATACATTTCATTCGGCGTTGGCTGGGAAAGAATCAACGCGTGAATTGACATGTTCATTCATGCGTTGAAACGGAAATTGCTGTTGCTCAGTTCTAGAATCAGTTCCCGGTACTTTTTCAGTTTCTGTCCCAGTCTGACCGTCTCCTACTAAAACGTATATACCAATCAGACGCGGTTTCGACACATTGAATTGGCCGCTGATTCATGGCCGATCTTCCTAATTTTCCGTTCCTGTGTGTCACCTACTTAGTCAAACCTTCACTGAAACGTAACACATTTTGCCGCATGTTTAGCCGCAACTCTTTGCCAAGCATAGATTGATTTAAATTTAAAATAACCACTAAGTTTAAATTACATGCAACGAATGTCGATCAAATAGCTGCCATGTAGGCAATTGAGTTTTCATTAAATTGAAAATCGCTGAAAGAAAATTGCTACGGTATATATATAATAGGCGTAGCATAAACTTGATGTATCAAACTTTTAAACTAGAAGTAATTTGTGCTCTCTTTTGCGCCATCATGACAACAAAATTAGTTTAGGCCTATGCTAATATATTTCATATATAAGATGCTCGACGATTGGTCCAGATTGAAGATTGGTTACGCAATGCGCCAATCATGTGACAATTTAAAATAATAAAGCACTTGACATCTGACTGTGGGCATGGCCAGAGGCATGTGCAGGTGGAGAGACACATCTTAAATGCATGTGACGTCATTCTGGCATTGAGCGGAGTGTTATTGAAGAGGGTGGATTCGGCAAAATCTGATGTTAGGGTTACTGCAGCAAAACTTCAGTACAGTGGTGAGAATTCTTGCTACTTGTGTGGGGATTCTTACTACTAATGAAGATTCTTACTACTAGTATTACTAGCAGTAAGAAGAATTTAAATACATGCCAGCTTCACAGGCTGCACTCGCACTATCACTGACTCCTTATCAATCTAATTGCCGCCTAACCTTTTTGTCACAGTCCTGCTCCCTAGCGAGTGCAATAATGCCAATTAGTGTCACTAACTCTTTACCATTTAGACACAAACATGACGTAGCTTCTTTTTTTATCCTTACAATTTTTAATCATGTTGTAAATGCAAAATTTATTCACCTATGACTTTCATACTGATTAGCTGATACTCTGGGGCAAATTTAACATCAACCACTGATGTTGTGTCAGAGCAGATAGGTGACTTGTGAAGAGATGGCGTCTGATGATAAGCAAAATTCCTGGGACTATGTATGATTTTGATTTTCTGATATTGACATCTTACATCTTCGGTGTTTGTTCAATTAGAACATGTGACTCTAGTTAGTAATGTGTTAGAGCAATGCTTATGAAATCCATCATAACATCATCAAAAATATTCTCGCAGCTGGTAACAAAATTGCGCTACCAGCGACTGCGACACCGGATGCATAATTAAATCACAAAATTGGAAATTTCATGATTCGTGTTTGTGGAACAGTCAGTGATTCCGGACTCAAAAGTTTCTTTTTCTCGAAACTCTGTCACAATGTTTATGGATTTTGTCAGCTTTGGTCAGTTAAATCAGCCTGATTCATGGTGGTTCAGTGGTTCGCCGCCTGCCACAATGGCGACCCAGGTTAAAATCCTGTCGTTGGCTGCACAGAAATTAATTTCTCTGGCTTGCTCGCTGCCCAGTTCTAAAGCCGGATAGGACTTGGTATGGTTGTTAGTGCATGTGTGATGCAACCGATCACGAATGACTCATTAGGATTAAAATAGGAAAATAGCAAATACAACATCTTGAGTATAATATTGAGTACTATATTGGCGAATCTACTCTCAGTCCAGAATCTGCTGGAACGCAGGTGTCAAAGTGAATCCAGCTGCCAGCGACGTTTCGTAATTTAAACGAGAGCAATAGAGGCCGACCGAATTTCGGTTCCAGCCAGACTTTCGGGGCCAAAACTGGCTCTTTACAACTTTCTCTAGGTCTCTAGAGAGCAACCCACACCACAAATATATCGAGTTAAGCAATTTAGAGATGAATTAAGTTTTGACAAGGCGCTTCATAAATAATCCAGGTAACAAAAATTAAATACAGTTTACGAGTAAAACTCATATATACGTAACAATTGATTTTTTTTTAGTTCTGTAGTAACACTTACCTCTGAGTTTTCATACCATTGCTGAAAGAGACGAGCTACTATTTGTCTGAGGCAAAAAAATGAATCTGTTACAGCTTCACCAATCAAATTTGCGGAGTGCTGCATCATTGAATCCAGTGGCGAGCAGAAGATCAGGTCAAAGAGTTCTGTTTCTTCCAAATGCGTTTTTAATTCTTTTGCATTGCGATATGGAGATAGTTCAGCGTAGTTTAGCAGTCGAAGTGTCAAAGCTGTTCTTCCCTTATTTCCTATTTTAGTTTCTTTTGCAATCAATGCCTCAATAATCTCATGTTCTGGACGAATTTTGAACTTAGATTCATGAATATTCAGAAAGCAGGAGAACGTCAGCCTATGGTGCACCTTGTACTCCCTACACAGAAATAAAACAAACAACCAATTTTCCACTATGCACAATGTGCGTCTGATACATTCTAATTAGCATTGAAAAAATGTAATGCCGGATCTAAAAATCTGATTACCGCTAGATTTATGTAAATTTCTGGGGTGACGACCAAATCCAGACCAGTGATGTTGTGCCATCAATTTAACGACTCTTCTCGTCCAGTCTCAGCGAGTATCGGACAAGTCAGAAGTTGTCATGAAATATCAAAGCAAAATCTTGAGATATTACAGTGTATCACATATAATCAATATAATCATATAATCAGTGTCGCATATAATCAGCAAAAATTTGCACAGATTTAGCCATTGCATAGCCTCCGCCTAAATCACAATTATTCACTGCCGTATCATATTAGCAAGTAATTTTATATATGAATCTGAATTAACTTTTGAACTCATGTATGAAGGTTTTTGGACCACCGGTACTAAAATGTATTGGTGTATTACATCCTACTTACATTACATTATCCCATACCAATGTATTACAATGCATCTTATTAGGTCGTGAAAATAAAAAAAACATAAATAAACTGAAAATTACGAATTATACACAATATTAAACTTAAACAAGAACAAAAGAAAGCTTTTCAATATTGAGATAAAAAAGTTACAACGAGGTACTAATTAAAAATACGTTCATTATTTAGGTAGTTAGAGATGCAGTACTTGGAATGTAAACACACCTGCTAGACGCATTAATGGAAAGAATGACTCCGGTGGTCATGTTCTCATCAAATAGCCATTTCTTTTCCAGCTTAATTTTTTTTGGTTGGCGCAACGTTGCAATTGTTACTATGTAGTACTCATCAAATTCTGCGCAGAAGTGCTGTTAAAACACACTTGAAACATATGGCATACTTTTGATGGCTTGAGGCAATGACTAAATAAACATGCAATAATTATAATGAGCACGGCAAGGCAAATAATAAAATATCCACTGCATGATTTAATTAACATTAACGAAATGATGACAGGCCGGTGCCATTTATTGCACACCACTAATTGCATAATCAAAAGGCAAAAAAACGATTACTTTTAAACTTTAGATAGGTCACAAAATGTTAATTGAACACATAGTGTAATATTTATTTTACATATTATATTTCTTCATTTGACACTAGGTAATAATGACAACGAATTTAACTCAATCAGGTACCGTAGCAAAAATGATCAAAAATTCATATCGCTACATTTTTTTGTTATTGAAACTTATTATAATAACTTTCTATGTTGAATATTAATGTGCAGAAAATAAATGTAACTGAGAGTGCCTGTAAGTAGTATAGGAGAGGTTTGCAGGATCAGCGCATAGCAACTTATCTCACAACTCACATAATTCTGACCAGACATGGTAAAACACCGAGGCTTGACATGGACCTTAAGCGGTAGTTATGCGAATGCAGACTTTATCCCAACGGTGCAATCGCCCTTCTGACCCCAAATCTTGAAGTAAAAGTAAAAATTAGCCTAAGCCTCATTATCATCATCTCTGGGCAGGGACACCGGCGTTAGGGTCTCTCACAGTTGTTTCACAGATTCACAAAGAGTGAGTAGTGTAGCAAATTTTTGATGCAGTTATATATGAAGCAGAGTGGGGAACTGGGGATGCCACTTGTTGAATCTATTTTATATTTAAAACGCGAAGAAGAGAATCTCAAGCTTAAATGTCTATAAAGAAAGGAGCACTCACGCAAATCACCCGTAGCCATTGGGTGCCTGACATCGCCACATTGATGATGCTTTCACACCCCGACGGAGAAGGAGGTAAAAAAAAAAATATAATAAATAATAGTAATTCACAAGATTATTCTATTTTTTGTTGCCCTCGGTACGGTACTGCGTTCCCGAGGGACTTATAAAAAATTGATGTAAACGTTTTGCTATGAGACGGCTAGCCCTCGGAATAAGATAGTGAGATAAAAGCGCCCATGCAACACACACAATTAAAACGCTGGATATAGAATTATCCTATATTAGTAATAATGTATAGTAATATAATAAATAAATGATGTATTTTACAACAACGTTTACACTCACTTTAATAAGTCCCTCGCATTGGAAACGCAGGACCGGGGGTAAATAAATAAATAAAATAGAATAAAAATATTATCATAATAATAATATTAATAGTACTACAAATAGATGAGCAAATATATTTTAGGACCAGAACTTACACTCTCAGCCGTTACTGCTTCTAATGAGTCTTGTACATCATTTATTTCACAACTTCTCACAATCGCACAATTGTCCATCAGCAAAAGATCTTCACTCCAAGTAGCTCGCACATTATTTTCTGATACCACTGCACTGATTGTACCGCTGTCTTTCATTTTCTTCCAAGTGCTTTTCAACATCATAAAATTAAATCTCTTTTTGTCTGTGTCATATGAAAAGAGTGTCAATATTTCGGGGCGATGAAATATCTGAAACAATCCAGCTCAAATTTTCAAATGGTCCATCATACAAATGTGACACAAAAATTGTCAACAGCACCAACAACAGCTTTTCTGTGAAACTGAATTCAATAACGTTGACTGAATTTAGTCAATTTTAGTTCACAACGCCAGTAAACTAAAGAAAATTAATAGTTCTTGAAGGTTTGAGAGCGACAAAAAATCACATGCCTTTCGGTTAAGTATGAGTCTCGCGGGCCACAGGGCACCGACTACATTCAATGTCGATGAACTTTCAACTTGATCATTAAAACATGGAAAGGTTACTTCCAATTGTAGTAATTCATCTACAATCAACCAAAATAGATATAGTTTTATTTAAACTAAACCAGACGGTGGTAGCACGGTACTCATGCTGGCGCACGAGCCGGAACACGCATAGCTAAATACAAATTGAATACTAAATTTTTTATTATTTTACTTTTTTTAAGATGCTGCAAACTGCTATATTACGGACAAAACAGGCACGTTTTAAAAAAAAACCACAAAATTCACCAAGGTTATATTTTTAAACTGAATGTATTGCCATTAGCCCACATAAAAGCTGCAAGAAGAAAGCTGTAACTGGTGATGAAATAATAAACATGAAAAGCAACTTATTAATTGGCTGCACACATCACAACTGAAAATGTAATTCAAACAGAAATTTGACAACCTTTCTGTGTCATAACTCCAAATGCATAGCAGAGAATTTTCCAAGTCAAACTGTGCTGAAATTTGAGATCAGTGAATTTGAGAAAGTAACTATTGACCACATCCATCAACTCATTCACTGCGGACAGAGCAAGATAAATTTCTAATATTTATCAATGATAATTTAACAGTTACAATATTTGGTTTCAGATGGCCAAACAATAAAAAAAGGGTTTAGCAGTATCATCATCATCATTCATCATCATCATCATCATCACAGTATCACAAAATTAATTCAAGATGTCCCTGCTCTTGGTCCCGGACAAGATGTCAAACTGTGTCCAGCAGCCCTGCACCGGCTACCACCATTGGGTAGGTTGAGCGACAGAAAGGGCATCCGATTCGAAGAAGCAGTGCTCCAACAAGGCCACAGACACAACAAACACAACCTTGTGCTTGTGGCCTGCACAAGTGTTTTTGAGATGATGCTCGGGTCGGAGAGTGCTAAGATGGGCGGGTGGTGCAAGGGAGGGCGGGGTAACCTGCTGGGGCTGGGGCGGTGAAGCCAGAGTTTGTTCACTGCTTAGTCTCCTATGCCTGGCATTAGTTGGCCTAGTTTGCATGCAAGGGGACCCCCGCAAACTCTGGACCGATGTCATTATCTTTTTAGTTGATGTGTTGGCTTAATGATAGTTTCCTCCCTCTGAAAGCTCCTCAGCTCTCGATACCCTCTTGGGATCAGAGCACGTGAGGGCATGTGTCCGTGGCCGCAGACATCCAAGCTGTGCTAGCACGGAGAACGGAAGGGGACAAACTCCGACAAAGGGAAATGATGATGATTTATAGCAGGTATCATTTGCAGGTCTGTGGCCGGGCAATGAGAGGTGAATTATATTAGTGTTTTTGTAAACCTTTCCCTCCTTTTCTTTTGTCGTGTATATGTCCTGATTGATGTGAAAATTATTTACCATGCACGATGACAGAATAAATAAATTTGATTTGATTTGATCATTGTCTTGTCTGTACTATCTCCGTCTTCAAAGGCTGAGAACTGCTCAAGATATTGACCGCTATGAGATGTAATTAGATGGGTTTGCAATTTATAAATTATTTTTGATTGAAACCACGAAATATCAAAGTTGGTTAAGTTCTTTGGCTTACTGATTTGATTGTTTTGCATTTGCTTTTAAGCGTACGTAATTAATCAGCATTATTAAAAAAACAGAATTAGTCATGACGTACTTCCTCCCTTCACGCGATGTTGCAGATGACGAAATGCGTACATCAGCGTCAGCGGCGTGTACATGCATCTGCCGTCGAATGACGGAAATTGTTCCACAGAATTGTCGCACATGCACAGATATAATAGGTGAAGCAAATATGCTTGCAAATCAGGACTGTCTGTACAGAAACACAGACACACAATTTTATTTTTACCTTTTAAAAGTATGAACATTGCACACTTGTTACAATAGCGATCTGGCCACCGTTATTCGTTAAAATCAGCGGGTAATAGAGGTTTAAGCCATCGTGACTTGGAAATTCCCTATGTGAAATTCAAGCTGTGTGAAGTTCAGTTTTCAAAGTGTAATAATTTTATATCCAGCGGAAATCAAATAAATTGCTGCCACTCGTGCGCCATTTTTGCCTATCAGGCAACATTATAGATAGCGAGATGCTAAAGGCTACGCTTCAGGTGATCCTGGAATAAGCCCATAGCCTCTGCCAATGGGCCGCGGTCTCTAGGAGAGCGCTATAGTCACAACATAGGTGAATAGTGATGCAGGCTACATGAGATTCCGATCAATAGCCTAGTATAGTATATACTAAGCCATTGCCCTAGTATAGTAGCCCTGTCGGTTAGGCGCTGATATGCTGGGTGGCTCCCATCACTGCAATATGATCACGGACTGGACCTGCTGCATAAAATGTAACTTTTACCAGTCAGTCGAAGGGTGCAGGGGCTGGAAATGATTTGGACAAATTGATACCATCTGATTATTTTTAAGTTTTTATGTATCCGTTGACAACAATCAATTATTCCTTCGCAGGGCTGAGAGAAACTTCCAGTGGAAACAATCTTCTTCTTCTTTCGAGGAGAACAAGTTAATTATTTTCAAGACACTGTGCCTTTAACTGACTATCCAGGCGTTTACACTCACAGCGACAACGTCGAGGCTTTAGCACAACGCCGGTGTCAGCACCGGCTATCGTCTTCAATACAGTGTTGATCCATGCCATACATAGCCCTTTATTTCAGGCGCCACTGGCAGCCAGTTTGGGAATAATTGGAAGTTTTCATAATAACGTTCTAGCGCGTCGTCGAGCGGCCGATTGGATCACTTCCCGTTATCCCTTCAGCGGACTGCTTTGACATGAAACTCAAGGAATATTTACATTATGCATGAACAGTCTAGCAACGCAGCTGATCAACTGATCAGCTGCGTTCTTAGGCTCCTAGCTACGTTACAACCAGAATCAGATTGAAACTCATCCATCCACTGACTTACTGCTGATTGCTCGACCTCGATTTGAAAATATACTAAATCGCACATTAGCCTACTCAAACTGCGGTTTAAGTTAAACTGCAGTTTGAAATTCTTGGGTTGCTCGACGATTTTCTTTGGTTTGAGTGCGATTTAGCAAATATGCTAAATATTACTGAACTCTGGTCTTCATTAGCGTTCCGGAAGGCCCTAATCGTGTTAATACGTGTCAATAGTGGCGAATGTTCAATAATATCATCAAAATTTAAATCCTGAAACGTGACTTTCGATGTTTTGGCCGTTAAATCGCACTTCAATTCGCAGAAATGTGCGATTTAAAAAATAAATTTGCAGATTGCTAAATCGCACTTCAAATCGAGGTCGAGCAACAGAAAAGTTCGTTAAATCGGACTACGTCACTAAATCGCACATAAATCGCACTCAAAACGAGGTCGAGCAACTAGCCGTAACCGTGCTCGATGTTATCTAACTTTCATGATTGTAGCTAGTGCTTAACTCACAGCTTCAACCTGACTCTCCTTGCAATATTACTATTTCATAACAAAACATTTGTGCCTATATTGCAGCATATTGCTCCATGACTTCATGAATAATTGCTACAATGATGTGCTTTTTAGCACTAATATAACTGTGGGCATTAATATATCAAGTGGAGATTCATTCAACATGTCAGCGACTACATTTATTTATCAAATGGCACCTCCTCTGTTATCAAAATGATGAAAAACGTTGAGTCCCGATTTTAATCAAATGCAGCATAAAGGAGAAAATGTCATATTGACATTACAATTGAAAACGTTAATGTCTCTTTTTAAATAGCAGCATCTTTCCAACCTTACGGCCTGGTTCAAATTCAGGGCCTACACAATAATATATTCATGTGACTTATCTCAATCAAACAGTACAAGTCCTTAATTCAATTAATTAAATGAGTTAGACAGCAAATCCATCAATAAGACAGCGAGCCAGTCACAAAAGCATATCTGTTATGAGTTGTACGCAATAGCTAACAATTTTTCTTTACTGATCAAAGCCATTACCTGAAAGCTTGATTAGTATACACTGCTTTTCAGGTTGCTTTGCCCAACAAATTTTCTGAACACCTGTTTGTTTGATAGTGTAGATGGAAGGAGTAGTTTTTAGAGCCCTGAAAGTGATGCAAAATATTTTCTATATGAATATCTATTATTATTCTACATAACAATCATTTTAAAACTATAAGGAAAAAGAGGTATAACGTTGGCATCGTTTAACAAAAAAAGCGAAACACTGGTTAGAAAATTGCAAAAAAATCACTTTCATCTTTGACGTTCTTTTTCTTTTAAATAACTGATTTATCAATGGAGCCATTAATGCGATAGCACAATAAGCGCTTTCTAACAGAGATAAGAGCAAGGACACAGACTGGGGGAGGGGGTCCCGAGTTTAGACCCTCTGAAGATATACAAAAATTGAGCACTCTTTTATAATACTTTGTTATGTTAAGATTTTCAGGAAAAGTTGATAACCCCCCGAAATGACAAAACCCCCTCAAGATTATAGACAAAAGCAATAATTTGACATCGTCCCAAAAAGGCTCTCTCCCAAAATACCCTCCCCTCGTTCTTGAGTTCCGTCTCAGGATAAAAATTCAACCCCCTCCACAATGAAGTTCAGCCCACGGATCTGAATAGGAGATTCAATATTTTCTCACCGTGTACCGAGGTCAAAATCCTCTGCGAGCCGCAGACCCAGTACGGTTGGCAGCAGGAGCGCATGACATCCAATGTGCGCAGCAATGTAGGCTTCCAGATCAGCAAACTGATGACTCCAGCGAAACGTTTCCGTCATCAAAACTGAATGTTTGCTATAAATATAAAAGCAGTGTCTATTGATGGACCAAATAAATACTAATAGTAATAATGGGTTAAAGTCCGCTTTGGCAGCCGTGGATGTCATCTGGGAACTTCCCTCGCCTTGGGCAACGATCAATTCAGAACCGGTGAAAATCCAGACGAGGCGGCAGGAGAAAATAACTGAAAGACAGCCGAGTCAGTAGTTCCTTGAGTCCGTCCGGTAAACAATCGATCCATGGTAAAAAAATATTTGTTTTAAAGCCAGCAAGAAACAAAGGTAGGCTACGTTAGATGAGTACAAAGTGGAAGAGAAAGTGAATTTAAAATGGTAGGTATGGCAAATCCAAAGGAAAGTTGATCGTTGAGCGAGAAAATATCAGGCATGGAAGGCAGGTGCTTATCCACTGATCTTATGTTTCTAGCAAGTAGGCCTACGCAGGGAGTGAGAAGTTCAGATAGGCATGAAGGTTAGTGTCCATGAAGTGCCTATATTGATGAAGCAATTTTGAAATCAATGCGCTGTCGAATCAATGCGCTGTCGAACTGTCAGTGCAGTTTTAAAGGGTTGGTGTGATGCGGTAGTGTCCTACTGAGGGATCGACGACACAAGGGACCCTTGAACCTTTGGGACTTTCTGAAGCCGATTAACCCTTAGTTGGATATTTTAGTTAAAATGCATTTTGCACCTTTGCGGCTTCGCAGCCTTACGGCTTTGCAAAAGCCGCTTTGCAGCTTTGCGGCTTTAAGACTTTGCGTCCCTGGGTCATCTCTAGAAGGCATTTCTAGGTATTTTCTTATATAGTTAGGGAATATAAGGATTGTGAAAAAAGGTGTTTGATGTGTACAAGATTTAACCTCTAGTCGGATATTTTAATTAAAATGCATTAGCAAGATGGCGATATTTGATCATTTTTCTTCACTATAATGCAGCAAGACAATAAGATATTTTAAGGGAAACTAAAGAAAGACCATGATAGTAAATTGAGTTGCAATAATCTGATTTTGATGAAACAAGTGATTTGGCCAGGACAATGGCTGAATTCGTATCGAGAGAGCTACAATATACCCCCAGCTACATGTACTTGAAGTGCATGTAGCTGGGGTATGTCCAGTCTTTGTGTGACGTTTGGAAAACAGCGAACAGTATGTTGTTTGAGTGCAAGATCTTTGTCAAAAGTAACACCACAATTAAGCGTAGACTCTTTAGTCCTTAGTAAGTTGAGTATAATGAAAAGAAATGGAAGAAGCAGTAAGTTTGGCACGTTGCTATGGGGTTTCCATGATTTCATTTATAACAAGATTTCTTATATTCAGTTTCTTTTTATGAATTTACAGAAAGGCAGTTTGCAGTGAGCCTGGCATGGACAGAGTAGATGGGAGAGTAGGACATGGTAGATGGTGCAGCAAGGCTATTGCCAGAATTACTGCTTTCAACTGAATGAACAATTGGTTGTCATCGACATAGAAGTGGTATGATAATTATAGGAGAGGAACTTAGTAGCTGAATGGAGTGACCTATTGTCTTGTCTTTCCAATTGTCCAGTCTTGTGAAACTGGCGAAACTGGCGTTTCGCCAGTTTGCATTAGTGAAGAGGCAGTGTTATGGATATCTATTGCAACGGATTGCAGGTCTTGTGATACCAAAAGTAGAGGAGAGTTTAGCAAGATGAATTTTGTGATCAATGGTGTAAAATGCAGCAGAACAATCGAGAAGCACAGGAGCTGATAATTTTCACCGGGTTAATTGCAACAAGAAGATCGTTTTGAATGCAAAGTAGAGCTGTTTCTGTTGAATGACATTTTAAATCAGCAATTTGAAAAGAACATATAAAATAGTAAAGATCGGAGATGCGATGCCATTCAAGCATGGATGATACGTTCTAATCTTTTTGGTATGAAGTTAAAGTTAAAAATCGGACAGCAGCTTGCAGGTCCCCACAAGGCGGTGAATATTTTTTTTAAAGAGATCGACTGAAACATTTTTGAAAGAAGTAGAAAAGGTTTTATTCAGCAAGGGAAAGATTGATCAAAGTGATAATTGGAAACAACAGGGAATCATTAAACGATTTTGGAATCTTATTTGAAATAGCATTAAGGGAACATGTGACATTTGAAAAGGATAAAATCTCATCGGTAGTCGCTGGAGGAAAATTATGGCGCAGAGGCGGCGGCTAGGGTACAAATTCGGAAAGGCGTGGACGTTAATGGAGTAAATCAGCGCAGAGATTTGTTATTTTGTCGTAAAAAAATTGAAGAAAGGCAGAGGCAAGAGTATGAGAGGTAATGGAGTTTTGAAGCGCTGAAGTTGGTCTCCATTTACAAAAGATCATCGAGGACTGTGCATAATTTATGGGGCTGTTGACTACAGGATATAATAAGGTTATGAAAGCATGAGCGTCGCGCTGCTGTAATGAGTTTTGTGACAATTTTTGACCATGCCTTCAAATTCATCACAGACAACAATTGCCACAAAACTCATTACAGCAAAAGGTCCAAATATTTTCACAACATTGTAAGTCTTCACAATAAAAAACCGTAATTGTTCCTATCACTTGTCATTGAATTAAGTACCTGTTTTAGAATAATTGAAAATAAAAACACTATAACAAAAAGAATGATAACCATAATATATAATTAGAAATTGAGTATTTGACGATCGGTCATATATAACTTGTGCTACATTATGGTCACCGAATGGACAATGTTTAAAATTTGATCACATTACTTTCTTAACTTTCAACTATGCAACACATTATAAAAACAAATCTTTCATGCAGCATAGTGATCATCAATCTATTTTAGAACAGCTAACATTCCAGTACACTGACAAAGCCCTAATGAAAATCATAGCCCTAGCTTAGCAATCCAAAGCCTAGTTTGACTGAGGATATTTTAATATTTTTGTAGGGCCCGGCCTCTGTTTGAAGGACACGCTAATTTTACTAAAGAACACAATAGTCAGCTATCCATCTATGGGCACCTCCACTCATCCATAGCCCACCTATCAAACTTATACAACTAACTGCCACTACCTTCTCTATTATTTAATTACATTAAGCCCGTCAGGCAAAAACATCATTGGCATAAAATATCATTTTATATTAGGCCCTTTGGACCTAATAGTCCTAATAGATAGACCACCATCGGGTCCCCAATTATAATTTGATCTAAAAATAATACACTCAAAGGACCTCAAATATACACTTTTCATACAGAATTCTCTTATCTTTGTTTGTTGTTATATTTGTTAGAAGTGTATCGATAGTATTTATTATTCATTTATAAACTTTTCAATAACACCCGAAGTCATTTTATTGCACACTGTAAATCTGTACTTTATTATACAGGCTTCACAAAATATTTTCATACACAGGTAGGAAGGGAATTTTTTTATGACTCCTATATTGAAGAGAACAACCAGCACTCCTCTTGCTTACTTTTTGAGACGTGGTGAGCATGCTAGAAGCACATTAATCAATCCCACATAGTCCGACACATTGCTTGTGTGTATTAGATCGAAAGTCATTTCACTCAACAGTCCGAAGTGGCATAGAAAAAGGCTTTCTTCCGTCCAAAAAGAAATGCGAACCTGAAGCATGTTATAACTAGCATTATTATCCAGCATACTTAAAAACCAGCTCGTAAAATATTCTAGCAAGAACAGCCATGTAAATTCTAGCAAGAGGCCGTTCGTAAAGCGCGTCATGCTCAGTGAGGGGTTGACAAATGTGACCGAGCAGAGATGGAATATTGCATAGGTCCAATTTTTTATGGGATCCAAAATTATGCAACAATGTGTGATCATTGTAAAGGGGGGATATCAAAAATGACCTAAGAAGCGTGATTAGCCTTATGGGTGTCTTCCAAGAATCCCAACAAAACATCATCAAGTTTAAAGATGTTTCTGCTTTCAGTATGGCTAATTGTCAAACCTGCATTTATATTTTCTCAATTGTAGAACTATAATCAGTACATATTTAATTAGAAATTTTGACTTTACGTATGTTGTAAACACATCAAGTGTAGTAGAAAACAAGCATCAGCAATGTCAATAAATTTACCTCTCTTCTGAAATTGGTTTCTGTTTAATAAGTAACTCATATAGAATATTTTAAAAACCGATAAAGCATCGCGTTCTAAAAAATGAAAATCGAATGCCAATTGTAATATAAATAATTTCTATATTCAAAACATTTAATAGTATGGTACTAAATTAAAACACTTTTTATACTAATCCTTATAAATTAAAATAATTGTTTCAATAGCAGGCAAAAATTTATCAAACGCTGCACGTGCTGTATCACGATAATGTACATCACCTCAACAGCGGCCAAAGCCGCTTTGAATCGCTTGATAACAGCCTGAAGCACAGAGATGCAGGCGCTGTACATCGAGTGGTGTTTTTCAATAAATTCTCTACAACAAATTGCATTCAAAGATTTTAATGTTAACTGCATGCACTGACTCCACTAATATGTCATCGAATCTCAGAAGCGGTTGGCCTCTCTGCCGATTGTGCCCATCGGAGAACCACGCAGTGGATTAGGGCACACAAATTCGCAGAGATTCACAAAAGCATCTAAGAAAAATCTTAGTCAATTAAGTAAGGACCGCATCAGCAAATTTCAGAAAAATCTCACATTCCCTATTTCATAGTAACGCTATGACGCGCAAACCAGTGATGAGGTCATGGGGACGACGGACGACGGTCATGGGGCAAACGGATTTTGTTTTTAAGATGTGTGACCCATACATAAACGAAATTCGTTAAAACAATTTATATAACCAAGTACAGTAATAGGCTTACTTTATCTGTGCGATACTTTAATTAGGTCTACCCTAATTCGCAACAGACTAAACGTTGATAAACCGCAACCAATTTTTATACAAGTGTAGCGTGCTGCTTAGTCAGAGACGCTCTAGGCAGTCAGCACCAAACTACAAATATTGGTGCTATTAAAAACATAGTCTAAACCGCTTTAATATTTGAGAAAGATAACCCATTTCATAGAAAAATATGCAAGGAATCCGAATCTAGAATCGCATTTCAAACATTTACCACCGTTACTTTGTAAATGAATTTTGAAAAAAACTGCAATTACTGAAAAACCATGACGCTTTATCAAATTCAAATTTTTGGTTCTAATTTCCTATGCAAAATATAGGCTAATGCAGTACTTTATACTCTACATAAAATGCATCTTATACAACTGTGGTGGCTTCGTTTTGATGGAGGAATTTTAAAAATCGGTTACTTACCAAAATTCCAAATATGTTATTGCCTGTCAAACAGTTGACTATAAAATCTGTGTAAATTCAATTACCAGTTAGTTGCCATTGTTTTAGGAAGTAAGGACTGCATCAGCAAATTTCAGGAAAATCTTATCATTCCCTGCTTCTTAGTAACTCGACACGCACTCAAATTCAAAGCGCAGTGGTATCGACACTTTAAGCTCACCTTTCCATTGGGAAGTAGGATTGCCACGGTTCAACATCATAGGCAATACAAGTCTTCGGGTCTTCAGGTCGTACCATTGTAGGATTCATGAAACATTTTGTGTCAATTTGCTTTCTTGGATTTCTCGCAGACAGTGAGCGACTATAATTAGTAGATTCTGTAAAGTATGCAGCATGGGTATCTGGACCCAGGAAATGATTTGAGTCGACGTACAGAAGTATGGGTTGCTTCATCATTATGCTTACCATGCCCCTATTATTTGTGGTATTTTGCACGTCATAATCATATTCTCGACACTTGTCCAATGACCAGTGAACCAAAATCTGTTTTGTAGTGTCTTTCGTTTTCTCGTCACCGAACGACCAACATTGTTTTCCAGAAGGAGCACTCAATTCGTCAACTAACTGTTTAAGTGTTTCCTTCAAGCGCAGATAATGACTCTCCAGGAGCGCCTGATTGTACCACACGTCCCATAAAAACTCAATGTCACTCAATTTCTCTCCATCGATGTAGTTGACAATTGTGAGCAACAAAACATTCCTTGCAATCATTGACGCATCAACATCATTGACAATAAATCTGGCACATTTAGTTCTTCCCGAACTATCAGATCTTTGCAATCCACCTATCGTCTTCAGAATGTGTCTGATGTCTCCCATGCCCAGAAGAAGGACATCAAACTCGTCATACAGCACAAAGTCTTCCAGAAAGTCCTCAATTTGCGTGTTGCCAAAGGGATACATGAATCTAGGCTTGGGTTGAAAGATCGGTATCCAACATCGGTGTAGAAACTCCATTGCTTCCATTGTCATTTTGCTACTTAAATGCCTGTTACATGAGGGAATCAGTCAAATAGAAAACAAATAGGTCAATTTAAATTCACATCAGCTACTAACGCTGTGGGTATGTGCAGTTGTTGCCCCAGCAAGTCTGGAAACAAAGAATAGACTTGCAGCCCAGAGCTCTCAGGGCGAGTCGCAAAAGGCGACTAAAGAAGGGGAAGCGGTTTCTGTGGCGGCCCTGTTACACAGAACCGGACTATATTAATAGTCTTCGTTACTACACACGGTCAGCGGCGGTTTTAGCCTCCCAAAGAGGGGGCAGGATCGGGAAAAAAAATTGGGCCAGGAATATGTATAGCCTCTATCCCCATTTGGGTTGATATCACCGCCACTGAATGATGAATATCACCCATTCACTTGCAGTAAGCCTATAAAAAACAGATTCCCTGGATGACTTTCATTCCTTCATAAATGGTGAATCGATTACACAAAACTGAAAAAACACCATTTTTCAAAAATCATCCCATTTGCAAAACCCTGTAGATCTATAATTACAAAAATTTAAGTAACGCCAAAGGATACCGCGTGAGCAAAAAACCAGACATTGAGTGTTTCATAAGTAACTATGTGTTAACAAAAATCTTCAAACATAAGACATTTCGTAATGCGTAACGTTACTTCCATTTTTTAAGGGTTAAACTGAATTCTGTTTATGAGTGCCTCCCGGGTGAGCACGACCTCACGTCTCCAGGGTTACCACTTTGGAGCCATCCAATATAGAGAAATTGGGGATGGAGGCAGTCGGTGCAGCAATGGAGAATGGAGCAATTAAAGAGCAATGGAGGTATATATTTTAGCAATTTGATGAAAGTGGAGCAATTGAGAATCGATGGGAAAAATCGATTCAGATATTCGAAAGAGGAGAAAACTAATATTTTACAAGTTTTGTCGATTAGGGCTCAAAATGACAGTGGACAATTGTGTAATTAGAGAAATTTCAGTGTTTTGGAAGAAAGTGTCTTTCAGCAGCCCCCTCCCCGTGTGAATTAGTTGAGGAAAAAAGAAGCACTGGGAAGCAAAAAGTATGAGATAGATATATTACATCCGAGGGAGTAATTTCGGTGAACGTGGAGCAATTTTTTTACGTCTGTGGAGCAAAATCATTGATGTCTTTTGAGAACACTGCATGCCCCTGGTTTGCGTTATGCTATGTTCGCTGCTGAAAGACGACATAACAATGTGGTATATTTTACACTTAAAGAATCATATTTCTGCTCTGCTCGTTTATCCTATGAGCAGAAAT
>JAQIWG010000400.1:0-35035 GCA_034695025.1 Chamaedrilus cognettii
CCCAGTGAGACACTATTTCGCCTCATTTTGCATTAATTTTTCATATGATACCTTACAAATTTTGACATGGAAAAGGCAAGTATTTTCATACTGGTGGGGGAATGCATCTTCTCTTATCCCAACATAGTAGGACGGCCAGTGCAGGTGTTCTGGGAGAACAAGAACGTGAGCGCGTGTCTGTGTGAGCTGCGCTGCATGGAGCGCGGAGAGATGCGACACAGGAGCAGACTGTGGGTGGCGCGCTCGCTGCTTGTCGCCGCCGAGCACTGCGCCGGCTCCATAGAGGTCGCCTGCTTCGACAAGGACGACGAAATACAGGTCGCTGCGGGGATTATCAAACACTGACGCAGGTTTTTCCATCTAGCATTAAAATTTGAATCGGAGATCAATATCCAAAGAGCCAATCACGTTCAGTTAAATTAATCATAGAAGTTTTTATTGTGCTCATTGGATGTGATGACGTCATGACCTCAGATTAAATTTTAACACTCTACGGAAAAACCAGGCTGAGATTTTGAGTCACTTCGTGCACCCTTTGGCAAGGTGGTTTGAATTCGTCAGCCGTAAGTGTTCCTATGATGCCTACCAGTCTACGGTGGAACCACAACAAGCGACCATCAGCTGGTGCAATGGGGCATCACCTTTTCCCCGCGAGGGGCCGCAACAGCAACAACAACAGCAACAAGCAGGCTTGAAGGTGTTTAGGTTTCAAAACGACGATTGATGAATAGCGCTCAGAGAAACCAAGCTTTGTGTGACATCTCGTCGTAAACTACAAATCTGATTGATTTGAAACTTGTCACAGAGTATCACAGCATCATTCTTCCAGCTTAGAGGAGAGGCAGAATCAAAATTTTCTATTTGTGATTACACTGGAGCGTAACCAGAGAAAACCTACACTAAAATGATCGGGTGGGGGGGGCCAAATAGGAGCAAAATCATGGCATTTCAGTTTCAAAAGGGTGGAGATACTTTTTATGACGTCATCAAGATGACCGCCGACCCGAGTCAATAAAGACTTAGAAACTATGCGAGCCATTTGAACACGCCATTTGAACGCGTAATGGCTTGTTTGATAGATATTTTCGTTCTTTATAAGAAATGTTATTGCCATTGCGACCAGGGATTACTTCTTAGCTTCCAAATTTTCCTTCCATATTGTTATCCTCTCTAACGGGACGGCGTGACGGGGCCCCCGCAGACTCTGGATCGATGTTATCATCTTCGTAATTGATTAAGTGTCGGCTAATATGCTTCAACCCCCTGACGGACCATCAGTCTCCTAGTGTGCTTTCGTGGGGTCAGGGCACTCGCGGGTGTGTGTGTTTGTGCCTGCAAGCGTCCACTCTGTGCTAGCACGGAAAAATGAACGTGAAAAACTGATATGATGTTACACATGCATGAATGCATGCATGCATATGAAACATGCATACATGCATGCAGGCATGTGAAACATCATATCAGTTTTTCACATCCATTTTTTCATGAAAGTATGCAACATTCGTAATATGCATGCAATATTCACAATCGTTGTAACTAGAATTACGACTACGGTACTTTAATTTGCTGCAGTACGTCAACCCGGCGTGCGAGGCGATGTATGGCTACCATCTGTCGGACATACAAGGGAGGAGTCTGCGGACACTGTCGAAGGCCAGCTGCTGCGCGGAGGATGGCAGGGCCTTCGAGGAGAGCAGCATCAGCATGCAACAGGGCAAGGCAAGCCAAACTTCTTATTCTCTTCTTCTTTTTCTTCTTTTTAAATTTTAACATTTTTTACTGGACAGCTTATGAAGCGCCGTGTCATAGCCTAAGTCATCTCTAGGTCATCACTCCTCAACATGACGAGGTGCATTTAATTTGTGAAGAGCCGCTGGCAGCTGGATCAATCATGACACCCACATCAGCATTCACAATCCAGCTGACTCTGGATCAGATTCGCCAGGTCCCAGGACTGGTGAGCTGTGACGGACGCTCAAGCTGACGTATTTTGTGTTGCAGAGTCGAGTTTATTGTCGCCATCTTCCGATTAAATTTGAATCCGTAGTAGCGCAGACACTTATTTCTTAAATGAATTCAAATGAATCGAAATTAATTGTCTTCATTTAATTTAAAGAATGCTGTCTAGTTAGTTTGTGAGCTCGCTACTTTTAAATATATGACAATTACACGTGAATTGAACATTAAATTTGTTGCCCATTTAAAGCATAATGGGATTTATTTAGCTCCTTTTTCTGTTTTCAACATTATTGCACTGATGTTGCCGCCAATTGGCGAATGCACGCATGTGTAGACATTGCTGTAAATATTGCGGAGTTGGGTGTCGGCAATCTTGTGCGTTTGACACTTTTTGATTAAAGATCTGTCCTATCCTACGCCCTTTAGAGCATTTGCACAATGTAAACCTAGTATAGACGAGATCGACAGAGCTAAAAATTGTTCCAGCCAAGAAAGATCGTCTCAAACCAAAATCATACCTTTGGGTGGTACATCGAAGTGAAAAAGTTCATTTGTATAAAGATATTTTAATGACATTCAATGGTGTCAATTCTGCTAAGATAGCGTTCGTGGTTATAGGAAGACCAGAAACGATGTGGAGAAGCTTGACAGAGAAGTATATGAAACCTAGGGGATTAAGACGTGAGGATGTGATAGGATAAAGCGGAGTGCGGGTGTCCATCGCTAAAAATGACCTACCCCTGCCTAAGCGGGTAATGCAGCCACAACACGCCAGCGTGTGTGAGCGTTCGCGGAGGTGTTTAACACACAACAATTGGATCAGAACTATGCTGGAGTTAGATTGGGGCATCAGACGTGGGACCAGGGCGTCGACCGATAGAACGCCTGATGACGCGTCGCCAGCGACGACTGGGATCGCTGACGACGCGTGCGAGTTACATTGGGTCATAAGGCTGGGATCAGGCCGTCTACCAGTAACCACCATGTAGATGCATTATATAACCATGGCTTGCGTGAAGACTCGTCTACCGGTAGACCGGTCATCGCGGACGGCGCAAGGCGATACACTGGGTCCTCAGGGTGGATCGCTGAAGAAGTCCACCGGTCGGCGCCCTGATCCCAACTCTGATGACCCAATGTAACTCTACCTTTAGAGAACTCTTCCCTAAATGGAGGGATGGGTGGAAAGGGCCTGAGTCTCTAATTTTTTTATGTTCACAAGCTCAATCTTACAACATAGGCTTATTTTTCAATGTATCACCATGATAGGCTTCCCTTTGAATGTAATGCCATGTAATGTATTGTAATGTAATGTAATGCTGCTGTAGGAATGGTGCGGTTCCTACCACGTGCTTCACAAGGAAGGCAGGGCGATCAAGCAAAGCTGCAGCTACTATCCGCTAAAACAGCCGGTTTTCAGGTAACACTACGTCTACATTCATGTTTTTAAAGTTTTAAACTATTTACATGAGATTAAACAACTAAGAAACAAGCATGATATCTCAATTAATCTGAGAAAAATTGTACCTCTTCACAGCCCGGAGCTCGAGCATTGTGGTCGTCAAGCAATTCCTAACAGACTGATACTGGATTCTTTCAAAATTAAACTTAACCTAAGACTACACTGTTAAGTGCTCATGTCATAGAATTTCTTTGGTTCTAGCCGATTCTTTTAAATTCAGAGATAGTTCTAAAGGACATTATAGCCTAACTGAACTTTCAGTGCTGCATTTTTAATTGTTTTTTGGTAATATAAATTGAGCAGTGTTTAAGGAAGCTCTGAATGGGGCTGTGCCACGATACGCTGCTCTAGAAGTTGGCTTGTTTATTATGGTAACCCGTAATTATGATGTCGTTGTTGCTTGTATTGTGCAGTGATACGCAGCGGTTGTACATGGTAATACGAGTACCACACGACCGTCCCGGTAGGTATTTTCTCTTTTTTACCCATAGCCATTTCTGCAAAATACGATGCAGAAAATTATAATAAGTTCAGCTTTTGACATCATATTGAAAATGAAGATTTATTTATTTTTCAAATAATATGATTGATTAGGCTAAACATAATGGTGATTAGTTTTAGAGATGTCTAGTTCTGATGTAACATGCGCTTAGTGACTTTTTGACTTTACAAATCCTACGTACAGTACACGTACAACTGCCTTGCATTAAACAGTTCGAATAGATAAATAGTTTGTGGATAACAGCCATATAGTTCTTTGTTTGTTTGATTTATTAATTTGTTGATTTTCCACCTATTTGATGAATATGCCAAAAAGAGGTTTTTTGAGATTGCGATCTAGTATACAAAGATTTACACCTAAGCCTAAGATTTGAGTTAATAAATTACTATGAGCTACGTTTTAATCTAAATGTTTTTTTAAATGTTGGCTGCCTTGCGTTGTTAATTTTTGATGGAAGCTTTTTCTATTTGTATTGCTCATTTCTTTTAATATTCACTAATTAATTACAGTGCCTTCTCAAATATATCGTTCAATGTAAAAGAATTTACCAGCAATTTCATATTCTTCTTTACGATAGGGATATGGAATAACATCTCAGACGTTAATATTGATCGGCTCTCTAATCCACAATGAGAATCATAGTTGTGAAGTTCGAACTTATCGAACTTTATTTTTCGGAATAAAGTTTGAACTTTATCAAAAGTTATTCTGGAAGATAAAGTTCGATAAAGTTCGATAAAGTTCGATAAAGTTCGATAAAGTTCGATAAAGTTCGATAAAGTTCTACAAAATTTCTTTTATTCAAATGCTTATAATAATGTCGGAAGAATATAATGTAATGTACCTAATGTAATGTACTAATGTATTACGTACTGCATTATTACCTAATACATCATTACCTAATACGTTACTGCATAATACATTAAACATTAATTTCATCTCTTAGAAAATGTATCAAACTTTTCGAACATTATCGAACTTTATTGTTCATCAAACTTTATCAAACTTTAACTAATTTTGTTCGAACTTCACAACTATGATGAGAATGACATTAAAACAGCGTTAAATTGTTCTGTTGTCGCTATTGCAGCGACGAATCTGACGGCTAAATCCAAACCGGCAAATTTCATTTCCACGGAAGTCAGTGCAGTTTCATAAACAAAGTATTATTATAGCTAAATATTTGAATTATGGCCCTTTTAGCAGTGCTGTAGTTAATCTCAAAGCAACAACGGAGCTTCAGCAGAGATAAGAAAGGTGTCCCAGGGAAAAGGTCAAGACCAGTGGGGGGGGGGGGTGCTGACGCAGATTTACAGCCCATTCTTAATAGTGCTTTTCCATTTTTTACACCGTTCGTAGCAGTGCTTGTCCAACTTTCAGACCATTCTCCGCTAGTTCATTTGCATGCCATTCTTAGCAGTCCTTGTCCATTTCATTTTTAGGCCACTCTTAACAATGCTTGTTCGTTTCCTTTTTGAGGTCATTTTTACAGCACTTTCTCTTTTCTTTTTTTTCAGCTATTGTTAGCAGTGCTGCTTTATTTTTCATAACTAGGGAGTGTCTCGGCCCACTCTGACAAAAGTTAAAAGACCTTTTGAGCAATGCTCCCTCTGAGCCAAGAAGTCTGTGAGTGGTCCAAAAAAACTTGTGTGTGCACTTTTTTTTAGTCTTGAATGCCTTTTATCTGAATTTTTGTGCGTTTTGTTCATGTGATATCTGTATTAGAAGAAGGAGTTCTTCTTGAATATTAACTTACATTTGACTATTCTATTGCAGTGACATTATGAAACATGAAAAAACATTTTAAATGATGCATGATTTTTAAAATCACTGTTTGCTTCATCTGTTCTATGTTACAATATAATTTATTGATCGACAGCTCAAATTTGAGTGCGCTGCGTTCAATCTTTTGTGCGCTTCGTCTCCGAAATTTGTGTGCGGCCGCGCACACGCGCAACTTAGAGGGAACATTGCCTTTGAGGGCTTCCCCGATAACTGTTTTCTGCCGTAGCAAGGGGGGCCGAAACAGGTAACAAGGGGGGCCGATCCAGATGACAAGGGGGCGCGGCGCCCCCGGGCCCCCCCATAACTACAGCACTGTCGTTCAGTCATACAAATGCTGTTATCTGATAGCTATTTCTCAGATCCGACGATGCGATTGGGTCTTAAGCTGGGTCTATGGTCTACATTGCATGCCAGTCACCAGAATATGCAATTTCATCATTACATTATGTAATCAATACATATTCATCGATGAAAATATGTCAGATAATTTATTTTCCTGCCTTATTCTACTTTTAGAACTTAGTGTAAATACAAATTTATGTCTTTTTTATTCCAGCGAACGGTTTATTCCATCTTTGTTTGCATGTCTTATTTTTGATGCTTTATACATGCAGCATACATACATAACTGCATACATTCTTATTTGCCTTGCAATTCAAGTACGCTTATTTCTAGTCCATAATGGTCATTACGTTGTCTAATTAACAGTAGAAACCATTCATCCGCGGTAATTTTGATATTGCTCCGTTTGGTAAATTGTATCTGTCGTTTATCAATGCTGTAAGAATTTTGATTGCATTGTAGGCTACGACGAAAGTAGTTCCATATGTACTAAACCTCGGTAAGTTTCAATGTTCACAACTTTTTGTTGAAAAAACTGATAGGTTATAATGGGAAGCTGGTATGTGACGTCACTTGCCTCACTTTAGCTGAATCACACACACTCATGCCCGGCCCAATGAAGGTGACACCGGACCAGCCCAGAGTATATAGAGAATTCAAGTAATGTGAATGGACTATTTTTATTATTAATTTTTCAAAGATCTTTGGTATAACAAATTCTGTTTCCTGTTTTTCACATTAGAGAAGAATTAACTAGATCTGTCACTGGATAGCAGTCTCCCAACATAAAAATTTTCAATGGTGACGTCATAGTTAATATAGTCCAAAATGTCATATAAATACCCAAATTTGGTGATCTAAGCTGGGCAACTGCTAAGACCTTAACCTTGACCTTCAAGAACAAGATGGCGGTAATTATGAACAACATAATATGAACATAGACCATTTATTTGCATTACTACTATATTCTAATTACTATGGGCCCGCCCAAAGATATGCTTTCTATGTCATCCTGATGTAGCTTATTTTGGCACTTAGCTTTAAAATAATTAATCAAAGATATGTGAGAATAATTTTTTTCAGGAACTGTCAAAAAGATGGCCGATTAGCTTTATTGTGCATGTTTTCTGTTGCATTTTAAATAAAAATGTTGTAGTCGTAATTTAAGCGTTTCCTATATTCTTTAATTAATTTAATTTAACTTAAGCATTTCCTTATAAGCTTTTATAGGCGCATAGTAGCACTATATTCACTACTATTTGTTCTACTAATTGTATATGTATTGTATTAAGTTTTAAATAAAACAATCATTTTTTGAGCTAATAATTTAGGTAAAGAAGCTTTTAGGAGCTGCAGTGTGTGAACACTGCGGGATAGCGATTTTGTGGACCATGGTGTATTGTGAAGAATTTAATATTGAGAACATGATTTTCTTAAATATTTTTTGAGTGACGTTGCATTGTTAGATTTAACTCAATTGGTGTTGTACCGTTCTGTTTATAGCTCATGGCCGAAAAAGTATTCCGATCACCAATGAATTAGATATTTTGCTCATGGAGTGTTTTTCTTGGGATTTTGATCTGTTCGAACTGGAGAGGCTGACAAACAAAAAGTATGTCTGCAAAGTTTTCAATTTGAACTTCGAAGTTAGTAAGAATAGTTAACACTTCTATAGCTGCTAGTGTTTCTGGCAGTTAAACGTCTATTTGTATGAATTATTGTCCCATGAAGACCAAAATAAAAGAATATGTAAGCTTAAAAACTATGGAAATTTATTATTCTAAGTGCAGCGAGTAAGTAACGGCTTAAAGGCCACCTTGATTGAAAATATAATAAATCGATATGACGTAACTTGATTATCATTTCATAACTAGGTTAAAACGGTGCATTCTTTAGCGATTACTTTAATAAGGCCACGAATGGTATGAATTTATAAAAGTTTTATTATCTAGACACACATTGTCTCACTTTGGTTCCCTATTGTGCAACAGGCCCCTGCTGCACATCGGCATGCAAACGTTGAGCAAGTTTCGCACGTCGGCGGTGCTGCACTTAGATGAGAAGATTCTCGGCAACTGGCTGCGCATGGTGGAGTCTCACTACCACAGCGAGAACGAGTACCACAACTCCTCCCACGCCAGTGACGTCATGCAGGCCACCGCCTGCTTTCTACAGTGCCCGCGGTTAAAGGTCCGCCATAACTATCTTCATCAGTGTTCTGCCACATAGCAGATCTTTGGTGTCCAAACCTTCCAGCCTAGCAGATCCTCGGCCCTTCTCTTCATCTCTGCATGGGACTCCTCAAGCAGTTTGTTTATCATTCCAATAGGCTATGTGGCCTTCCCGGTCCTCTCTTGCGCTCCATTCATCTCTCCATCACATCGCTCCACAATCCTCTCATTACATGTCAAATCCTGTTTTAACTCTCTTTGACCGCCGTTTTGTTACAATAATCTTTTGACAATGTCTTTATTTTAGCTCGCGACAGAATCTGCTTTTTTGGGGATGAAGCATGTAATTAGCTTTCCATTGTTAACAATATACGTGATTATGACATTTCATTTCCTGATTCCTTCTGATTGGGCAAATAAACGAAACACTAATCGAAAAATCAATCAACTTTTAATTTGACATTTAGCAAGTGCTTTACTAGTAAATATATCGTTGGTTAATTGACAAAGGTGACTAATACATAATATTGTGTAGATCATTTGACGTTGCGCCTATCAATATTTTCTGCAAATATGTCACATAGCGCAAAAAATGGTAAAGGTGCATAAGTGATCTACTGCACATGGACCGAGATATTCAAACAATTGTAAAAGTGCACATGGACTGTCTCACGCATTTGTGTACTTTTTCCGATGGTGTGACCATGTGATCTCTTTTGTACTGCAATTTAATAAGATTTTAAATATCAACAAGACATTGATGCACTTTTCCATGTAACAAAATGACGCAAAACTTTCATAGTGAAGCTGAAGTATAAAAACCGCATTAATGCACCTTTTCAAATCAACTGACGATAATTATAAGAATCTTTTGCACTTACAGAAAATATTTGATCCGATGGCGGAAACGGCCATGTTGCTGTCTGCGATAGTGCACGACATAGATCACCCGGGCAGGACAAACATGTCTCTCGTCAACGCAGGGGCTCCCCTCGCCATTCTCTACAACGACCGGTACGTAGCGGAAATAACTCACAACTTTCTTATAGCCACTCAAATAATTTGATCGTCCTGGAGTCTGACTCCACTCAGTCAAAATTGGTATTAAAATTAGCCGCTAGGTTTAAATTACATACAATGGATGTCGATCAAACAGCAGCGACGAACTTGCATTGAGCTTTAATTCAATTAAAAATCTTAGGGAGAAACCTTGTAACGACAGGCATATCATAAAGCAGAGGTATCAAACATCATTGTTTGTGCGAAATTTTGCACTATCGTGACAAAATTAGTGTAAACCTATGCCATTACACTTGACATGTAAGACGCGCGATGACTAGTCCAGCTTTGAGAATTGTTACTTCGTGTAACAATGAAGAATCGTGAACCATGAATCTTGCAAAGTTCTGCTTAATAATAAGACATCCTAAAATCGTTATATCCTAAAATAGGTGTACATGTATCTGTATCCAGAGAAATAGTGCAGGTGCATTGAGACCTTATGTATGACGTCATTCTGGCAATGGGCCAATTAGCTAACGAGCTATTTTGAAATCTGCTACCTAATCAACTGTTGCTACAGAATAAAAAAGAATAAGAGCAAGTGCCAGTAAAACTTTACTCCTGCGTATTGGCATAGTACGCTAGATTTGCCTGGATTTCTCTTTCAAATTTGTTCTGCTGGTCCAGCAACAGTTAAGGAAGCAGACAGCGTGAGTACCAGTTGACTTCCGGTGTGCGATACCGTATCTATTCTATCATTCTTCATTGATGAAACTTGATATTTTTACGCAAAGCGACAATATTTTCATTGATTCAATTTTGTCCATATTGCAATGCGCAGGAGTATGCTGGAGAACCACCACTGCTGCCTCATGTTTCAACTGACGATACGAAGCGAGGCTGTCAATATATTTCAGAGTCTCAGCAGGTTACAAGCCAATAGCTTCTTCTTCTTTAAAAAAAATTTTGGACTATGTGTGAGCAACAAAGACTATTACAGTCTGGTTTTATGTAAGAGGGCTGCCACAGAACTTCTTCCCCCTCTTTAGTCGCCTTTTACAACTCGCCCGGGGAGCTGCAAGTCTATTCTTTAGACCCTGATCTGCTGGCGTAGCGTGCCAATAGCAAGTTGCATGAACACCTTTTACTAACTGGAGGATTACAAAATAATGCAAGGTTATTATATCTGATTTGATTTCAAATCAAGCTTTCAATCTGAACCGAATCTTCATTATAATCGTTGATGCTGATGCAATTGTACAATATGCATCTAGCATACATCACACATGATCATCAACTTTTATTTTTTATTTTCTTGCGAGTTCATGTGCTCTTATTGGCCGATGCGTTTTCCTTTATTTCATCATTTCATGTATCCCTTTATGACATCAGTGTCTTTTGAGCATTGATGTATCATTTATTGTTGACGTATTTTGAGTATTGATACATCATTTCATTGTATCCTTATATGACGTTAGTGTTTTTTGCATCCTGGGAAGAGTATGTGGCATTGATGCTGTGCTTTGTACATTTTTGTACATTTTTCATTCACACATAACATCTTGCAGAGTCAACAATGACGCACAAACAGATAAATAAAAGTATGCTGAAATCAAAGTACCGTACAAGAATATAAGCCAAAAATTGTATAACACTAACGTACTCCGGTTGATTTCATTTCTGTATCCAGGGAGGAATACGTGGCACTGCGACGGCAGATTATCGACACGGTACTGGCCACAGATATGATGCGACATTTTGAGATCATCGGCAACTTCACGCAGTGTGTCCAAGGCATCTCAGCCAAGGTAAAACCCATTCAATCAGTATGTCAGGGTTTAATTTGCAGGGGGGGGATTTTGGAAGTTTGTCCCTCAGATGCATCTCATGACCATTCCAGTTCCAAATTTACAAATAAATTGGAGCGCAGATTTGTATTTCACCCTGTTGAAATTGAGCCTGTCAAAAATGAGTCATCACTGTTAAGAATGGTAAAAGATTGAAAACCATTTATTTTTACACGATGACGACGAAAAGCCACCAGATATTTAAAATGGTTTGTTTTTAAACGCTGTGACCGTACCCATGTGTTTTTAACAACCATGTGACTACACCGTAGTGAGGCGCTGTGGTGTAGTGGTCAAAGCGTCGGACTGAGAGTCCAGTGCTCTGGGTTCAAGTCTCGGTGCAGCAACTATGTAAGAATTGACCCATCAGCAAGGCTGTTAATTACAGAAGGGTCGCTAGCTGACAATCATTTTCAGGGGTAATTAATTTTTGTGGTTGGCGACAGAAAGGGCATCCAGCCGTAAAAACTCAGCTGTAATATGAACGTCTTACCTATGTTAACACAAACTTCTCGTTACAGGCTTTCTTGTAACGTATTAGAATGGACGTTAAAAACAATTATTATTTGCATGTGACAATGCAGACTCTTCGCCTATGTCATCTTCATCTATGTCATCATCTCTTTACCTATGTCATCATCTTTATAATTGGTTAAGTGTCGCCTTAATCGCTTCCTCCCCTAAAGGTCCAACTGTCTCCCAAATTCCCAATATTCCTTCGCGGGATCGGTGCATGTAAAAGCGTGTGTCTTTTGTCGCAGACGTCCAACCTGTGATAGCATGGAAAAATGGACGAAAAAGATGGAAATGATGATGATGTTTATTATTATGTTATGAGCGATCCTATCGATAACCCCCTAACATGGTGAAATAAAACAGACTAAAACCAGCTTTAGATCGTAACTCGACTCTAGACTAATCCTAAGCTAACCATAAACTAACCATAAACTAAACCTCAACTGACTCTAAGCTAACCCTAACCCCTAAAACCTAATCCCTAACCCATAAGTTAAGATTGAGCAGATTTTAGTCAACTTTATTTCCAATGTAAGGGGGTTATCGGTAGGATTGCCATTATTAGTCTGACTGGCCTGTGTTAGGGGAAGATACCAAACGAAACGATTGCAGAGATTCAGGCGAGCAAGGAGAAGGTGAGCAGGATGCTGATCAAGTGCGCCGACGTGTCCAACCCAGCGCGGCCGCTCGAGCTCTATCTCGAGTGGGCCGACCGGATTAAGTCAGAATACTTCGCTCAAGTAAATCTGGGGTCTCATTCACGTACATTTCTAAAGATTTTCTTAAATTTTATCCTAAATCAATCTAAAACAAATAAAGTCCATAACCAACTGCCGTGACGTCACCATTCGGTTCGACATGCGTGGTGTTTCCAATAAAAAGATGAGCTTTTCTAAAAATTCTCTTAAGAGAATCTGAAGACTGAGATTGTCATAAGGTCCTTTCCTGAATGAGGCCCCTGGTTCCCATCCTTCTTGGGCTTATTATTGAGTTCTTCGTGGTCAATTTAGCCTTCGGCGATTGGATTTAACTTACGAAGCATCCGACTTAGGGATCATAACAATGAAATCTTCAGAATCGCAGAGTCACGTAACGTCTTCAACGTTGGATTTCCAGCTATTGCGTATTTTATGGGATTCCCAGACGCTCGTGGGTATATTTGAGTTTGTAGCACGCTGACGATGAACATGCGAAGTTCAGTCAGCACCTCCTCCCCCCCGGCATTATGACTACGCGTCAAATATGCTGTGGGTGTGTGGTGCAGGCAGTGACGGAGAAGTCTCTCGGGCTGCCCATCAGCATGCCAATGTACGACCCGGACACCTGCGAGTTCCCCGCTGTGCAGTGGAAGTTTATGCAGGCGTTCATCAAACCCATGTTCGATCTCTGGTGTGGTGAGTTTCCTCAGCAAAGTTTGACGATCCTATATATCAGGCATTAGTGAGACCTTAAATTGAAGTCCTCGACGTTAGCAATAGCACACGTGCTAATGCGTGGTGTATAGGATCGCCAAAGCTTTATGATGAAAATCTTAGCTGAGGAAAGTTTCTAGATGATTCAACTTACTAGTGGGATAGCGAGGATTTCTGCGGTTCCATGGGCGAAGCCTGACTGTGGCGCCCTTAAGGAATTTTTTACCCGAAACTCGCGAGCGGTGGGGGATAGGATAGGAGGAAAACTATATCTAACCTCAATAAAAAGGGCACTTCTTTTATTTTCAAGCATGACAGAATCATACAAGCCTGTCTTGATAGTTAAAGCGACAACAATTGCATATATTTGTTTTAACTTTACAGTCAAAGCTTCAATAATGTCAAAGCTTCATTTATGTCAGAAATCGTACATGGAGGTCTCCCATGACCCCTTTGGATGAGAAAATACATCATTATTATTATTACCTTGTTAAAACGAGGCGCTGTGGTATAGTGGTAATGGTTTTGGATGTAGAGTCCTGAGAAACTGAGTTCAAGTCCCCGTGCCGGAAACCATGAAATCATGCGTTAAGGGCCCTTCTGCAAGACGGTTAAACACACAAGTGTCGCTAGCTGCTAACCCCGTAACATATAATTATTTATTTGGCTGGCGTCAGGAGGGGCATCAGGAAGGGTCATAAAAACTCTGCTCCAGCAGTCCTGACCAGCGCACAAACGTGTAACCTGTGTGAAAACATGGACATTAACATAATGGACGTCAAAAAAAGCAATTTGTTTTTTATTAATTCTTCTTGAGTCTTTACTACATATTTTATCAAAATTAATGAGCTTCTAGTTTTTATTTTACGGCAACCTTCGATTGAATTCTTGAATCTGTTTTGTGCCGTCAGATTTGTTGACCAATTCTAAAATTATTTTTTATTGCAGAATTTTCTCAGCTCGTCATTTGCCAGAAGAATATAAAGCACAACTATGACTATTGGCGAAGAGCGGACCCCGCCCTGGTCAAACAAAGAAAGTCCCAGTCAGTTTCCAAGAGATCCAGCAAGCGGATCTCATCTAAATCGATGTCGAAATAATAATCGACTTGGATTCTTTTGCTCTTTCGAAGTTTCCGAGAAGCAGACTGAGATACCATTAGGGAGTATGACCTCCGTCGAATAAACTTATGCTCATATTCACACTTGCAGATAAACCTTAAGTTTTTTAATCATCGCTGGATTATCTTCAGAAAAGTGTCATTATGCTAAGCGTGAGCGTTTGACGACGTCACATTCTTAGCAGATAATTGAGGATTTAGACAACTCAAGGTTTATCCTCAATGGTGAATATGAGCATGAATTTATTATGCTATCATGGTTAGAATTAAATGGAAGCATTGATTCGCAGTCAGAGCCTGTGAGTATGTAAATAAAACAAAGTGCCTATCTTGTTCTCTGAGGTCGTTTACTGTATCGGGAGCGTGAGTCCGGACGTCAAGGACATTTTTAATGCTGAACGCTGTGACTGAATATTCCATTTGTGAATAGTATAGCAGTAAATGAACATTCTATGGAATGTCACAGCTGTATTATTCGTGCTATCTTAAGTTGGAATGTATAATTCGCTATTTTTTGAATGTTATTTGATCTAGTGTCTGAGATAACTCATACAATGACAGTGGTTCTGTGATGCAGTACTGTTGGTCACTTCCCTTGCTGTTTGTGGCGTGGTTTGTCGCCGTAAGTTACTGTATTATAAAGACAGTGGATACATGTATCGCGTAGGACCAGGCAAAGTACTATCTATTTATCTAGTGAAGCTTACATATAGATCCAAATTCAGATCCGCTTGTGTATATATCTATGAAATGTTTCAAATCTCAAATAACTGAATGATACGAGACTTAATATTTTATAGCATCCACTACGTCTAAATTTATCAGTAAATCGTTAAATTACTTTGACCCTCAGTCGTTGCACAGATATTATTTATATTTCCAACAAGTTTTGTTGTTGACAATGTCCTGCATGATCGTTGCAATCTCTACTGCCATAAATTTGTGGTGTGTAGAGTGCATAGAACAAAGGCATGTGCAGCTTGCGGACCTGGGGCCTCATTTACGAACATTTCTTAAGAATTATCTTAAATTTTGTGGTAAATCAAATTTAAAACAAATACAATCCAATCGCCGACCGCCGTGACGTCATCATTCGGTTCGCGCGCGACTGTGCAGAGTTTCCAATAAAAAAGATAAGATTTTCATAAGATTCTCCTAAAGCAATCTTAAGACTAAGATTATTATAAGATCGCTTCCTGAATGAGGCCCCTGAATCACAGAGGAAAATGTCTCTATTTGTTTTGTTAGGCAACTTTTTATTTAGGATGTTAAAGAGCAAATATATTTTGATGGTTAGTTTATCCTTCATAAAACTATAGCAATTTATAATAAAACTCACTTCTTTGTTATATGCTAACTTAAATCATAGACTACTAACTACTTTTCGTATGCCTCCCCCAGCCACTCTCACTATCGTTTAACCTGCTACAGCAACCAGAGCGGAGTAAACTTGCGTAAAAAAAATCACTGTCGAACATGAAATTTTTACTGCTTGGTTTTTTGGCGGTTTTGCGCCTCAAAAATTTCGCTGCACTTATTTTTCTCGTTTTTGAGCCCTCCCACCATATCGGCCCATTCCACAGCTTTGTTTTTAGCGCTTGTAATACTTGCTATCTTTACCGATTCGCAAAATTCGCCGAAATTGCGTGCACGTGAAAATTTCATTTTTTGCAGTACCGTACTTCGTTGCTCAGTACAGATTTACTTACATTGTTGCAACACATGCTTGACGCATAACGACAAGCAGTACGCTGGGCGGATGTACACGTATTCTGTCAACGGATATAGGCTGCAATGGTTGTTTGTAATAATTCATATTAGTAGTTTTCTGTCTTGTTTCAATGGATTGCATCTCTTTCTCAACAATAAATCTGGCCTCTTTCGTTCAGGTTCTCGCGAAGGTTGAGTTGAAAGCTGATTTGCAGCCAGCTATGGGTACTTTTACTGTATAGTTACAGGCTAAAATAGCCTGCTGATAGGCGAATAGACTTACTATTTTATAAGAAATCGCTTGCTGTCAATAGAAACGTGACCACATTAATATCGGTATTCACCATTGCGAGTTAACCTCGAGTTGGCTCAATCGGCGGATTGTGTGACGTCGCGCTAGGCATAGGAGATTGACAACGGTCACTCTCAACTCGCCGATTGACCAACTCGAGCTTAACTCGCAATGGTGAATACCAATATAAGGTCATGACAGTGATGACGCTGATGATTATCTGACCTCATCATTCGGCAATGACAGGACATTTTCGTGAGATCGTGCCGGTGCATAGGCATATTTTGCCGGTACATATTTGACATATTTCTTTACTTTAATTTAAAATTAACATTGACACAGTATTGTAGCGAGAAATTCAGACATCCGGGACAAAATTTGGGAGTAGCGTCCCCTTACAACTTTCCTCTGAGAAGCTCGCGAGAGGGGGAACGGGTGGTTGGAGGGTAGAGACAAAGATTTTCTAAAAATTGCTATCTAAAAACCAGTGGTTTATAAGAGGGTTTTTGTGCCCCCCTCTGACCTTGAACTTAATATGCAAAGAAAACAATTTGTCTGGCTCTTAAACGTAACATGTCAAATTAAATTCACTTTTTGCCTTTTTGCGCCCCCTCCCCCCGAGACCTGTTGCCCAGGGCGGCCGTCCTGTCCCCCCCTCCCACTCTCTACGCTGCTGAACTGACAGCAGCTAACTTACATCAAAGTGTTCACTACATGCTTTGACACATTTTGTGATTGCAGAAAATATCCTTGACGATTTGGTTTGCAGTGTTGTCGTTGTTGTCATTTTCAAGTGTTATAGTCACATTATGTGAAGCACAGATCACTGCCATATACACTGTAGCATGATTGTGGAACTACAATGTCATCATCAGCGAATAGGCCAAAATGTCTAGGCCACTCCTTGAGGGAATAGAAACTTCCTTACATTTAGGGGCAGAGATGATCCGTTTTACGGGTTAAATGGCGGAGGTTATTGAAAATAATATCTAGGGGGGCTTCATCATGCAGTATGGCAAAAAAGTGTTTTAGAAAACCATCTGATCTCTTAATGAAACATTATTTGAGATGGGGGGACTCAAGTTCTGGAAAAGGTTTGGGCCCTAGCCCAATGCGATAATAAAAGAATTTTGACTTGATTTGAAAGCTTCGCGTCCTCACATTGGGTACGCATGGAAAAGTTAAACTGGCTAGCTAACAATGTATCTAAGGGTATAATCCGTCGCATGCAAAAAACCATGATTTCGTGCATGCATGGAAAAAATACAAGGGGGGAATCGACGTCAATGAAACTGTTACGTATTTCACCGCTAACTTGTTCTAGCCACACTTTCATGCAACGTCGTTGGGTTATTTGGTAATACATTGACGTTTTCAAGTTTTCTCAAAATCTCGTCACGTACAGGCGACTGCCATCTTGAATTATTATTTCCTCCACATCCACCACTTGACTTATTTTTTCCAACTTGCCACCTTCCAGTCCGTCCCTTTTTTCCTCCTCCAAATCTCTGTGCAGCTTATCGAAATATCCCAACGCCCGCGCCTCTGCGAAGCCTATCCCGCCATACTCAGCCCGACGCTCGCTACTTGACCTAGCCGACGGGTAGCCACTCACGGGAGCCCCCACGTCCATCTCGTCCGGAGTGAAAAGCACAGAGTTGCCACGTTCCGGTTTAATCATGTAACGATCGTAGTCCAGTTGGTACGAAGTGCTTCTTCGCGTGCTCGGCAGAGTATCACTGTTCTCGTAGATCGTCATTTCGCTGTCGTCTGCTGACATGGATTTCTCTGCGCTCTCGGTCAGCGAGGCTCGCTTGAAGCTATCGTAGTAACGCTGCAGATCATCTGCCGCTATGTTTCGCGTGCTGCCAGAAGATTCGCGGTTTGATTTCTTGTGGCTGTCGGATCTCGGGGGCGGAGGGGGCGGCGGACCCGAATGCCCGCCGCTTTTCGCCGCGGCGTTTAAAATCTGTGACGTCATCGGTAACGTCATCGACTTCGACGCAGCCATGGCGCCTCCAGCGTTTGCGGCCGACAAATTTATGTTTACATTAGCCGGCGTAGTGCTCTGATAATCTGTTTGGGAATGGTAGTACTTCGCAGAAATTGGCCGGTATCGATCCTCCGACGAAAGAAGGCCGGCGTCCCGAAACGTGACGTTGGAGTTTCGAGCGCTCCTCATTCCACTGGGTTCGACGGTAATCCCACGTGATGCAGACGACACACCACCAGACAATTCGATCCAATACGGATCATCGCTTGTATCCCCTTTACCCCGACCGAACCTCCCGTATTCAGGAACTTGGAGCGTTTCGGTAATTTCTCGCACGTTAGTTTTTGGTTCCGACTTTCTCTCCTGATTTTTCGCACGACTGATTGCATGGGGATATTTTAGGTCGTTAAGCTTCTTGCGTCGTGTGCACTTGCGACACTGGATGATGGTGGTGACAATGAGAAGGAAGACGATCGGGAGCAGTCCGCCTAGACCGAGGAGGATGTAGACGAGAATGCTGAGGGGAAGAGAGCCGACGCTTGGAGGAGGGCCGATGTAGAATGCAGACGCCGAAGGGACCACAGCAGCAGATGATGATGAGTTCATGACGTGAGCGGATTCAGGGATGTAACCGTTTCACCGACGATTTATTTCAGTTGACAACTCCGCTGGGGTTGTCAATGCATGCAAGGCTCCTGTTCGCAATTTAGAAATAAGCAATTAATCAAATACATTATACTACAACATAAATTACCTAAATATTGATCAATTTGATAAAACAGAAACTACATTATTGGCATGATTGCAATATTAATATTGCACAAATAAATATCAACGAGATCATTTAAATATGGGTGTTAATAGGAATTCAAATCCATAGTTTTGTAAATTGCTTATTTGAGCACTTTGTGGTTAACTTGCAGAATCAATGTGTAGGAGGTTTTGACTGTTCAACGAATTTGTGTTTAACTCAACAATAAAACCCATTGAGAAATATATGAGTTTTATATATTTGACAGGGGTACAGCTGCATAACAAACCCCGTGTCCTACGACGCATTCTGTTCGTTGACGCCGCTTGTTGACGCCAACAACTACATGTAGCTGAGGTCAACCACTACAGTCAAAAATATGGTTGACGCCAATATTAATTGACGCCAGCAACTATAGCTGGCGTCAAAAGCTATTTGACGCTAGCAACTAGTTGACGCCACAACTGGTTCACGCCAGCGGCTAGTTAACGTCAACAACTAGATGACGCCCAATACTAAACTATGGTTGATGCTACAACTCAACTAGGTGTCGCCAACAACTAGCTGACTCCAACAACTCCACTAATGCCAAAAAAATTGACACAAAAACTAGTTGATGCCACAACTAAACTATGGTTGACGATAACAACTAGTTGACGCCAACAAATATTTGGCGTCAAGAACAGTTACTAATTGACGCCAAGAAGTAGTAGACACCAAATATTACTTAGCGCTACAACTAGATGGCGCCTCAACTAGTTGACGCTAAAAACTAGTTGCCGCCATAGCTAGACTAGTTGAGGCCAAAAATAGTGTATGCTAGCTACAAGCTAAGGCTAAAAATAGCTGACACCTAAATTAGTTGACGCCTTGCAAAAACCATAATAGCCTCCGCCACAAAAAACCTGTTTACATTAATACCTCAGTGGCTTTTGCTGCATTATAAATAGTGAAGAAAAAATGATGAAAGATGCTTCAAAATATCGCCATCTTGCTATGCATTTTAACTATAATATCAGACATGGGATTAATTCTTGTACACTTCAAATACCTTTTCCACAAATATTGTATTCGTTAACTATATAGCAAATCACTAGAATGCCTTCTAGGGATGACCCAGGGACGCAAAGTCTCATAGTCTCAAAGTCTCAAAGCTGCAAAGCCGCAGAGCAGCTTTCGCAAAGCTGCAAAGCCGCAAAGCCGCAAAGCCGCAAAGCGGCATTCGCAAAAGCCACAGGATGCATTTAAACTAAAATATCCAACTAGGGGTTTTAACAATTAGTTGATGTTAGCAACTAGTTGAAGTCAACAATTAGTCGACTCAAATACTACCAGCTAGTTGCCGTCAACAAGTCCATGTAGTTAGCGCCAAGTTGCTGGTGATTTACATGAGAAATTGACATAATGAGCATCTAGGCGTATATAAAATAATAAAATAGGCTAATCGAGTTGCGGTAGCGTGCTACCAAGTTACCAACCACGCTACCACAACTCGATTAGCTTATTTTATATACGCCTAGATGCTCATTACGTCAATTTCTCATGTAAATCAGCAAATTGTAGGCTATATGCAGATTAGGTCAAATTGCACAAATTTGAAGGCTACCTAGCCTACCTAGATGTCCTGGCTAAGCCACAGCGTCTGTTATATTACAGGTCATCAGCAGGTCTGAGGCGCACGCTATTCCTGTCAGCGATAAGATTTCTTGTCTATTACATCGTGGATTATACAAATGTTTATAGCACGGCTAATAGCCAGCCGATCTATTCTCGATCATAACTCCCTCGGCGCCTTAGGCCTATACAGTATACACGCATGCACGACATCACGTGCGTGAGGTTAAACCCACAGCAGCAGCTGCTGCAGTCGGTTGCTAACAAAGTCCACATTCGCGAAAACGCCTTTAGAAGCGCCGGCTGATTAGCGCGCTATTCGATAACTATAGGCAGCTGCATGCCTACTGTAGGCGCGTGTGTATGCATCACATCTAAATAACGTTATACGGACCACAGCGCGTTCACGATCGAGCTGCTCTCGCCGCGCAGCGGGCTAGATTATTTCCATAATTTAGCGCGCAGCATAATTGAATTCATGCCCGCACAGGTGTTGCTACATTTTATCGTGATTCGCGACCCGAGGGAACTGTTCCGCCTTCTAAACGCATCGCATCTTGTTGCAATAGTAATACTAGGACACGTTTACGTTTCACTCCGGGCGTTCAACACGTGGGCCTAGGCTAGCGTCCGGATTGTCTATTATTTTGTAACGATGTCGCCAACCTCCGGAACCGCCACTGATTAGAATCTGTAGAGGACGATCAACAGCTGCAGCTCTCTCTCATAGGTTTACATCGCGCTTGCAAACGGTCGCGAATGCGCGACATAAAACTGGATAATCTTCGCTAGACGAGACGGGTTGAACCCGACGTTCAATAGATCGCCCCGCGGCTCAATGCGCGGCTCTCGACTCCCCTAATTTTAGTCGGTTGGTCCGATCGATTTTGTCCTTAATTTTTTTTTTAGAGTCCTACATATGGGCCGGATTGATGTCGACACGTCCCTCTGAGATTTGGGTTGAGGAGAGACCGCCCCCCCACCATCGGTCGTAATTTAATTTCGGAGAGCGATAGATTTGGCGGAGTCGGAGCGCCGAACAATCCCCGGTCGCTCCCCCGCCCTCCACAGTCGTGAATTCTGAAGCGAAAAAAGTTCAAATTGTACATCCGTGTCTCACGGAAACGTCGAGCCCCACGACACCACCCTGATCAGCGATCGTGAGGTCCAAAGGCCGCGTGGATGTTGGTTTACGCGCAATTACCTGTACAGCTCGCAGCGAGACGACGTCGATTTGAGCTTGAGCTCAAATTTATGAGTTAGGGCTCAAATTGAACGAGGAAAACAATTAGAAAGGGGGACTGATGAGGGTTAAATTCCAGTAATCTAGAGGAGTTTCGAGGACGTGGTGCTAAAGTTGATTTCGAAGCCAATCTCTTCAACAATAATTATGCAAATTACGCGTGTTAGGGCTATGCGGACTGCGGAGATTTATAATCGCTTTAATCTAGTAACATACGGATGTAAAGAAGTGAGCTAAATGGCGGGATAACCTCTCAATTCCTCTCCACAAAATTATATAATCCTGCAGCCTACAGTTGGGCTACCAGAGTTAGGCCGTCATCGAACGATGCAAAGATCGATACTGTCGAGGCTTAATGTTAGGCCCTGCGCGTGAATAGGCTGCGTGATTTGCAAACATCTGATGGCATTGTGTACTGTGTGGAGTGTAGTATAAGAGTCCGAATATTATAGCCCGTACGACTGTTGCAGCATATACATGTATCAGGGTCCACGCGCAAATTTATATGTGAGTGGCCCTTTACGTATTATTCATGCACAGGGCCAAAAATGGCACTTTTACTCCATCCACCCAGTGCTACCCACCTCTTATAACCTAGGAACAGACCGTGCACCCCACAACATTATAATTATAGCAAGTGGCTCGAGTGCCTCTAGAACCAAAAACTAACAGATGAAAATCTCGCAAAAGCGTCAAAAAGAGCGAGGACTTTCGTCGTCGTGATGCATCAACAGAGTACCATTCAATTAGTGAAAATAAAAATATAATTGGAAAAATGTTTTGCCTTTATCATATTTTTCAACATTTTATGTCCATTTTTCACCCTCGAGCGACGTATAATTTTAAAATCATCCCTATGCTGAGTATCGGCTCGAGAAGCATACGCTTAGATCAATGCTGGTCCCCGCTAAAATCTGGGTGCGTGTAGCCTATATTACCCACGCTACTAGTTCCGGATCAATAGCAGCGAATAGTTACCGGCTGAAAGCTATTAAATTGTATAATCGATAATAGCATAATTGTTAAGGGCACTTAACATTGTCAAGCACTCTAAATAGCCAGCCTATAGTCACACAATGTAAAGTAAAAAAAAATGGTTTTACTAGACCCGGCAATTCAAAGTCCAGACGCCAGCATCTCCATCTTCAATTAAAGAATGAATCAGCGCTGGCCAATTACATCTTGTGAAACTAGTGAACTGGGTTTTTATGGCCATTTTATCGTTATTATTGTTATTCCATTATTATTTAAATCTACTCCCGCACCTACGATTCAAGCAAACGATGTTTTTCCATCTCCGTTTGCATGACATATTCTTGGTGCGTTAAAAGTGCAATATACATACATACTCCGCAAAATGTACATTTTTTACTGATATGAACTATAAGTTACTATACTGTAACCTGCAAAGATTCGAACCCTTGCACTAATTAATGCCCAATTTAGTTTGCAAACCCGGATTACAGTGGCCAATTACGGAGTGGAAAAGTTAATTAAAGAGTGGAAAAAGTTATAGAACTGGTCTTACGCTAAAGAATTAGTATCATTACGCACTGTTAATAACTAAAAAAAATGCGTAACAATTTGTAGTAATATAAATACATGCGTTTTAATTCATTTAACTATCATAATTGAACAGCAGTGTGATTAACTTAGCAATAAACCTGGAAACAATATTGCTATTAAACAAACAAATAAATTTATGACGGATGCCTGAAAAAGCAATGTTGTAACTTTTAAAACATTCGTGCTAGAAACCACACCAACCAGTAAAGACACCAGACAAATTAGCAAAAAAAGCTTATAATAAATGTCATTACTTTGTCAAATATTGTCACAAGGCATGCAGTAGTCTAATGAGAGACTTGTAAAAGCCAGAGTCAAGCCTCATTGTACAGTCTTCGAGGCAGGGGGAGACAACATGCACTCATGAGGTGCACGGCAAATAAACAGTAATGTCAAGGGTCAACCTCAGCCCTCCAACCCTCAGGCTCAGGGGTCGGTAAATGAGTAGTTGAAGCAGTCCCGCGATGCAGAGCTAACGTCGAAAACTGACCGAAGTTAGTCCGTGACCTTCGCCAAGCTGACTTCAGCGACACAAGACGACATCAATCATTGCTTGGCTCGACAATGATCCTTGTCTCATTTGGATAATCGCTGTGTCATTAAACGGCAGATAAACAAAATAACCACAGGAACACAAAACTATTTTGCCAATGGTGTATTGCATGAATGTCTGTTGAGATAGAGATCATTATACTGACCAATCAGTGTTTATTACCCATCACAAAATTTGATTAATTTGCGGTTCACGTATGCCGATTGGTCAGTTTATGGCTCAATCCAGATCTCAACCAGCATCCATAAAATTCACAATCGGTGGTTTATATACTGCCACCAATACAAACATTTTGAATCAGAGGCGCTAAAGCAGGAATATTAAAAAAATTTTATATTTTTGAATCCGCAGAAAATAAGCTTGCAACAGCACAAAATAAATTTGATCAATATCTTTCATCACGCTAATTCAATGTGCACTGCACGAATAATAATCAACGCTATAGATGGAATACTCAATGATAAAATTAAAGACAGTATGGCGTATACAGCGATGCAAATAAAGTAGTATCGTGATGCAGTCTGTCAGTCGTGGTATATAATCTAGACTAGAAGAATGTCATTCTGCTTTGAAGCATAACATTTTTAAAGTTATAGGTCTGAGCCAGCTAAGTTTTCATCAATAATGAGCTTAGAGCGCGTTTCGGCATCCTGCCTAATAAAATTAAGACAAAATACAACAAATAATAATCCAAATATAGCTTCGTTTATATCGATATAAAAAGAACCGATGAAGGTAATGAATGTTCCATCAACAATTTCGATGTAGCCTTGACGTTGTTCAACCCCAAGAGAGATTCAGGATGCGCCTAGTCTTAGTCTTAGCTCGCTGAAACAAAATCATCTGGAATCTTTTGCAGTTCATACATAATCTGATATTTTTGTGAACGTAGCAATGTCTGTTTTTCAGGGTTTGGTTATGTTTGTTTGAACGGGTCACTTTATTTCACTTGGCCCACACCGAACTTGCTCTGTTTCATTCTTTCCTTTTTCATACGTTGCTCTTGATGCTATATTTCTGCCTGCTATATCTTTAAGTTACATTTATTACTTTGTGTTTTTTGTGAAATCTGATGTAATTCCGTTTAATTTGTGCCATAATAGGGGTAGTTATACAGTCATTGGCGCAAGTCGCATAGCTCTGTCAGTGGCTGTCACAGGGAATGCGTTCCCTCTTTAGCTGCCCTTATTACTTCATGCCTACGCCGATTGATACCTGTATTTCTGCATTGCCTTGTCTTGAAGTAATAAAGTTGAAGAAAAAAGAAGGAAAAAAAACCAAACTAAAAAAAAAGCTTCCAGAGCACAAGTACTACTGAATGAATGAAAGCCATAGCCAATTTCAGAAACTATGCTAATTATGCTTCTAATAAATATGCTGTGTACGATTCAAACTCCACAGTCATTGAGCTGTGCAAATAACTAAATATACTTTAAACGTTACACAGTGATCGCAAGTAGCAAAAATAAATGAATAAATTCAAATAAAAAAATTCGATACAATACCATTTTTTCTCGTTCCGAATTTGTTATTCCATGAAAATTACTGAATTTAAACAGCGAAATCAATAAAGTATCAACAAAATCTACTGTAAGGTAGTCAGTACAAGCGTTCAATAATGGCAGCAAGCTGCCAACGGTACTGTAAGAAGGAATTGTCAATGTTCAATAAAAATCATTCTACTTTCTATACAATATTTGTGCAAAATTCTTTAAAAAACATAAGCTATGAAATAAACGCAACTATGCTGAAAATACGCAAACAATTCAAATAATTGCAGTTTTTTTATAATTAGTCTTGCACTAAAATCCGTCGCAATTCAACAACAAAAATCAAATACAAGCTCTAGGTTAAGGTTCAGAATCATATCTTTGTCTAACATAATGAAGCACATTGTACAAACGTTACACACAAATAGACAAATAGAACATACGTTGGACAATTGACAAACTGTACAAATTTCGATAACCATTCATCCAAGGCGAATTTTCTAACGACTTAATCGATGCCATGCCTATTGAAGGTATATATACCTTCAACAACCTTCATCACAAAGGACAAGCCCACTCTCAAACCAACAGTCAGTCTCCGTCACTCAAACTGCGACGTATATTGTCCTGGGACATAGGTCAACATATTCATCACCCCCTGCAAACAAACCCCTATTGCCTCATAGGCCACAGGGTGCCGCCACCCCCCGCCATGCCCCCAGCCCCCCCTCCTTCAATCAGCTCAGCACCACGCCCCATCAGCTGCTCCGCAGCATCCGAACGACCGTCATCTTCCATCTCCCCACCCTGTCCCACATCCGCAAACCCCCTCCCCTGAACCCCTCCCACCTGCTCGTGCCCAAACAACCTCTCGTGTCCTGCATTACCGCCCCCTGCTCCACTGTCGCCCCGCGACAGCACCGCGGAAAGTCCGAGCGCAGTTATCTTCTTGCAGGTGAGCCGGCGATGCTTGCAGAGGTTGGCATAGTAGCCGGTCGTGTAGCCGCACTGGTCGCACTGGTACTGAAAGCCGATGTGCTGCGCCTTGATGTGGTCCTCAAGGGTGGAGCGGCGCGCCGTCACGTACGCGCACAGGTGGCACTTCTCGTTCTTCTCACCGTGGCTCGTCAGATGGCGCTTCAGGGTCCCTGCGACGCGCGAAAAATCGCACGATTCAATCAAGAAATAAGAAAATAATAATAATAAATAGGTGGCGCTTTGTACAGCGTCCCTGCGACGACTCGACAAAGTTAGACGATTTAATCAAGAAGTTAGATAAAATAAAAATAAATTAGAAGACAAAGTTAGATGATTCTGATTGATTAAGAAGCTAGAAAAAGAACAACAAAATTATCAGCTGATCCACGACAGATGCTCAAACTAACATTTCTATGTTGCAGAATAGTCTTGCTCATTCCTGCCACTTCTTTGTACCAAAATAAACTTTAGTTGATCAATTAATTAATTAACAACATTTTCAAAAAACACATTTAAAATTTCTGAACCATTTAAATTCAAATCTGCTTACCGTAATACCAATTGTAAAAGTAATCTTGTTTATTTTATGTGCAGAATCAAACTGATATAAAAAAAACAAGTTCATGCAATTAACTATTGCGCGCCATTTTCTTATTGGACTACAAAAAACTACAGTTCTGGAACATTACTATTAAACAGAATCTGGACCATTCCTACACCTGGATTAATTTTCTGACATAACTTCGTTCTGAAAATCTGATTGCTAAAAGAATAACACGCTAATTTGCAAAAAAAGAAAAGAAAGCGAACAATGAGCAAGAACAATGCGCCACTCACAGGGCGTGCGGCAGACCCTGCTGCAGATGGGACACTGCGGCCTGTTGGCGTCGGTATGCATGAGTCCGTAGTGTCGGCGCAGGATAGACGGCATGATGGTCTGGAAGGGACACTCGGAGCACTGGACGATCGGCTTGTTGGCGATGTTGAGTCGGTGGAGCCGGAAGGCGTGGTCTATCAGCTCACGACGCTCGCCGAATGTCGACGTGCAGTGGGAACAGAGAAAGTCCCTGCGAGATATCGTTTAGATACCTATTAGATAAATTGATCAAGCTTCGTGGCCGGGTGATCTAAGTTGCTAATCTTGGATACCAATGTTGAATTGTTCGAATCTCGGCCGCAGCAAAGATTGTAAGTCACTTAGTGCACCTTTTTGCACGGGTGGTTTAAATTCGTCAGCCACAAGTGTTCTCACGATAGCAACAGTATAAGGTGGAACCACCACCAGCGACCATTACGTAGTGCAATGGGGCATCGATCACCTCCTCCACGTAAGGGGCTACAAAAAAAGCAAAGAAACTAGATCAATTAGATTAACATTTCTGAAATTAAAGAAATAACATTTAGAGAATGGCATTTAGAGAATTGAAGAGATCGTGCACTGTGCACTTCAAAGTAGTTGCCCTATGCCACTTGGCTTAAATTGATGTCCCACTGGTACAATCATTTATTGTGCTGGATAATTTAGATTTTGATCGGTGAGAGAAACATGATGAAAGACAGTGAGCATTGTTTATAGATGTGTGCAAACGTGGTCACTGACCACTGGGGCTTTGGCCAACAAGAAACATTTACAATATGTGACACACAAACCATCATTTTTATTTTGTTCAGCTTCTGGCAACGTTCACTTGTAAAAGAACTGCTCTACGGAAATAAAGACAAATAAAGGAAGTCAAAATGCGTGATGATAGAATCATAGCCAGCATTTGTAATCAATTTTTCAGCTACCCCCTGACGATAAAGGCTCCCATATTAGCGAGATCTCAGAATCATTAATGCACATCATCTGGCACCGTTATGTCTTTAGTAATTATTAGTAAATTATGAACTCAATAAAATTCAATTTTGGAAATAAGGAAACAAAATAAAACCTATTCGAAATGAGGGCGTTGCTATGCCCACCTTAGTCGCCCTGCTGGCGACTAACTAGATAGATGCTATAATGACAGATGGTTACCGGCGCCCCTCGTGTGTCTTGGTGACATGGCGCTCGAGTGCATGCTTGCCGTAGAAGGACTTGTCGCAGCGGTCGCACTGGAAGCGCTCCCGCGCCTGTGTCACCGCGAGGATCTCCTGTGGCGTGCAGGACGCGGGCAGGCACGAGAACTTGTGGTGCTGACGCAGCGCGGTCAGACTCGACATCATCCGACCGCATCTACGCGAAGCAGCGCTCTCGCATTTGGACCCTCTAGGATTCTCTCTGTTCAGTGCTCGGCCAAATGGCAGGTCCTCAGTGTCCAAATCCTCCACCCTAGCCAATCCTCGGCTCCTCTCTTCACATCCGCATACGATTCCTTCTCAAGCAGGTCGTCTATCATTCCGACACGTGGTCTTCCCGGTTCCCTTCTTGCCCTCCATTCTACCCTTCATCACATCTCCAAACAAACCCTCTCCTCTCATTACATGTCCATTGTCCAATCCAGTTTTTCTTTCTTCTGACTATCATTTCGATCATAGTCCTCTAGGATTATAGAGGACCAACTCAACTTTTATTACTACTGAGCTAGATTCACTGCTCCTCAAATTGTGGAGCGCTCTATCGATCTATGCTAGTGGGAACTCTGAAAACGGCCTGTATCGCATCTAATTCAGCTTTCTATGGCGCAATAAAAATTGCCAAAAGAAATAAATGCGTTTGAGTTTTTGGGGCTTTGCTCCGTTGGAGGTTTTCACGACTTGATCCGCTACAATCCTAGAGGGTCTAGTTTCAGGTCCGGGGGTTCAAATCCCACAGCTGTCCATAACCAATGATAAGGGAACAACAGAGTTAGAGCAGGCTGCCAAACTCAAAAGTCGCTAGCTTTTAAGTAATAATCATCAATCCATGATAATTTATTATTCTGGTCGGCAAAAGAAAGGGCATCCAGTCATAAACCCCAATTTTCAAAGCCTGTTCTAATATGGCCTTGCAGCACAATACACAGAAAAAAAACAGTACCTAGCAAAGTATATCGCATGATTAAATGTTCAAGGTCATTTAATTGCACAATAGAAGGGGGAGCTTCGTTGCTTTGGCCCGATAAACTGAACCGGACTGGAATACTCTTTTCTAGTACGCCCGGTCCCCACACTCCGAAAAACTTCAACTCCTGAGGCGCAGTCGCCGCACCTGTCGCACGAGACCTTGGCGATGCCGGTATGCTTGGCCGAGTGGTGGATGACGTCGTTCCTGCGGATCGCCTGATAGCTGCAGCCGTCAACGTCGCAGCGGAAGGGCAGGATGAACTCAGGGAGGGAGCAGCCATGCTTGCACACCATGTGGCTCAGCACGCGCCCCAGCACCGTCTTCTTCATGCCGCCGCGCAGCAGCTTCTTGGAGCAGTCGCACATCGTGCACCGGATCACCTGCACAGGGCGCATGCGAAAACGTAAGCAAAACGCAAAAACAAATAAAAAATTTTAATATTATTTTCGGACAGCTTCTCGAGCGCCGTAACATGACCGAAGTCATCACAAGGGCGCTGCACACCATCCAATAGTACAGAAATCAGAACAATCGCAGTTCAACAATACTTAGGCATATGAAAAAAACCTATAGGCTATATATAAACCTGCGCTGTCAAAATAGACCCGAGAAAAATATGCAGAAGAAAATAACTTTAGCTTTTATTAATGTTTTGGCAGTTTAATGTAGGCTACACGTTAAGCAAAAAAATTAAAACAGCAAATAATGGCAAAGCGCTGTTCAGCAAAGATGTGCTAGATGCACTGGCGTACTGCTCTCAACAACATTCCAAGCTTTCCAATATAGTAAACATGAGTCAAAAACTATCTGTAAGCTATATCCAGAACTTCTACTAAACAGTTACAGGTTGAAAGAATTGAAACAAATCGTGTCGAACAAGTCTAAACACAATAAAGCGATTACTCACCCACAAAAATTGTCAAAGGTTCCGAAGCATCCACGAAAGTACTTCTAGTCATAAGTCTACAAAACTTAAAAAGCCCAACCTTGTGGCCTTCCGGTCCAATGGAGACGTGCGTCTCTCGAATGTGACGATACAGCAACAGTCTCGTCGGGTACACCACACTTGTGTCTGGGCAGATGAAACACCGATACGAAAGAAACCGCAGATTGTTCGACTTCATTTCGTCGTACTCCACACTCGATACCCCTCCCGTGCCCAACTTGGACTCGTCCTCATCCTCCTCGTCGTCGTCCTGCTCCCCCTCATCGCCTGAATGGAACGACCTGCCAGCAGCCGCGTGCTTGCTAGCCAGTCGCAGTTTAGCTCGCAACGCAATCTTCATCAACTTCTTCCTTCTTTTTCTTTCCTCAGCGCTTCCCCCGAGAACTCGGACCATTGTTTTCGACCCCTTCGGCCGACCCCTCGGTTTTTTCATCCCCGTAACAAAGCTCGAGCTTCCACTTTCAGCCAGCTCCGTCTTGCACTTGAACTTGTACGGCCGTTTTATCCGATCAAACGGCGGTCGGTAGTCAGAATCGGCATCATCCGAAGGCGGTTCCGGCGCCGGTTTTAAATCTTCCGTCTCTGTGGCGCTGCCGTCATCCTGGCGTGGGACTGGTTCCCCGGCGGGGGGCTCCAGCGACAAGGTCGCAAAGTCCTTGGTGTCGCCGGCATCGGAGTCCTCGTATTCGACGGATTTTCTTGAATTATTCGTCTTCCGCGGCGACATCTTCGGCATGGTGCGGATGATGATCTTCGGGATTTCTCCCTCCGACTGAGGTTTTTTCTTCCGGCCACGTTTTCCGGGAACCTTCTTAGCGGCCTTCGCCGCCTTGCCGGCCGCTTTTGCAGCCTTCCGTTCCTCTCTGGCCAGCCGCTTGGCTTCGCGTGCAAGCTTCTTGGCTGTCTTGGCGTCGATGATCCGAGGGTGGCCATCTACCGCCATCGCGCTGCTGCTGGTCTTACGATTTGGGACCGCGCCCCTCGCAGAAGAACCTGAAGCGCCAAATCCCGAGTGGAAATCTGCGAAGCCACAGCGCTGCAGCCAATACTGAAATCCGTCGGCGTCAGCCTTGATCGTCGACAGACCGATCTCTGCCATCAAGTCCCGTGCTGCATCCACCGAGCGAATAAGCGAGCGATCGATTCCCCTGTCTGCCTCCCAATCCGCCGCAACAAATCCCCCTCCTGCTCCACCACCGGTTGACAATCCACCGCCAGTGGCGGTGGAAAATGGACGTTTCCGCGAGCGTCTAAGCGGTGGTATCCGAACCTCCGCCGCCTCCGGAGGCATAGCGTCGTCCGGTTCAATCTTGCAGGTGACTGGAACCTCAACCGCCGTCCTGCACCAACCGAGATGGCCGATTCCCCTGCGGACGTCTGAGTCTTCCCGCAAAAGGCCGTCGACATCGCCCGGTGCAATTGCTCCGTCCGTCGACCACTCGGCGTCCCCGTTATTGTGACACAGGTCACGTATTTCCCGTCGAAGAACGACATTGTCGGTCGCCATCTCATCCGCGACGAACAACGGCTCAGCCAAAGCCGACGCTTTCTCCTCCCGGCCGCCACCAGGTTTCATCCGGTCGGGCATTCCCAAATTTAAAGTATTCGAGACTTCGTTCGTGCTAAGATGGCGGCTGTTCCCTCGATCATCGGAAATCAGAGAATCGGGATGCGCCGCGCCAAACATAATCGCATCGGGGAGATCGCTTTTTCTGTCGGCCACAGCAGATCCGTTTCGCAGGTCGGCATTCGGGTCCAGGGAGTTCTGGGCAGCAGGGAGTGCTAAATCAGAAGTTCTGCCATTGAGGTCTGCTGCGGGGGAGGAAGCATAGCGCATGGACTGAAGAAGATCGTCCAGTTTCAAGGTCGTCATTTTTAAGATGTCGTCGACTTCTATTGACCTCAAGGCATATCTAGCAACAAGAAATTGACGTCATAGCAGTAGTGTCTATAAATACAGAGTCAATTGTTCTTGCATGACGCACTTCACATTCAGGAATTTGTCACTTCATCAATTATAACCGCATGAATATCAGTACTAAATTCATTATTGATATTGACGAATGACTATATTTACACAAGCTATATTTGCTTTTCATGACGCGATTCACAGAAATATGTTGCAAAATGTGCTCCAGATGTATATCTGTGTATTTCTTCATGCACAATAATATTAAACACGATATTGTGACTGTTCATGCAGTATAACATTTATAACAGTGAACAGTTAAACGCGCATTGAGATTGCAATCTAAATCAAGCTAGTCAGATCAATAAGCCTAAGACATCACAAAATTAAAATCTCTAAGCCTCTAACGATGATTCGAGCACGATGATCGATTATCAGGAATCTATAGTCAGAACTGTACTTCCGTTCAGCGCGCGTTCTTGCGATTCAACATTAGAAATGACGCAAATCAACATCATAAACCAAACTAAATAAAAAGGTTCTCCGTTTGTTCGATTGCTCCAAGAGACGTGCATCAAAAACATAAAAATTTAACTCTTCGACGATAGCAATTGCTATAGCATCGGAAAAGTAACATCGAATTCAGTATCAGGTTAAGACATATAGTATAACCAAAGGCCTACAACTAGAACCAGACAAGAAAGCAAGACTAGAGGACCGCTGATGTGTGGCGTTGTCGAGTGCTGTGCTGAGAAGAGCTCGCGTTGTCTCGATGGCGCACTCTGCGAGCTCCCCCGACACAGACGAACCTTCGCTCATCTCCGACAGCAAGCAACGCACCCCCTCGCTCTGCAATATCAGCCATAATTAGGAGCAATCAGCTACAAATGATTGAAACCAGCTAAACTCAGTTGGCCAAGTTAAGATTCACATTCATATTCACATTCGGAATAACATTCGAACGGAATAGCAATCCATCAGTGCAGCTAATATTGATATACTCAATCACATTCACATTCGGCATAACATTCCATTCCGTCAGTCCAGCAAATACCAAGTATGAATGTCAAAAACAGACAGACAACAACGAAAAAGCTACTAGAGTAGCCCCTCGGATCTCGGACCGATAGATATCTATATATCTATCGTAGCTAGGTAGGACTCTAATTTTTAGCCCATGGGTAGGCAGCAGCAAGCTGAACACAACCGTGTTTGTGTGATGCAATGACGTCACCAACGGTCCTTCTTTCGGCTCTCAAACAGTCGAATTTTGAAGATTCTATTCCGGTATGGTAAAATGACGAAGTCTGGCGTAAAAGTTACCCTCACTCAGGGGCCTCCCTGAAAGATGCCTACGGGGCTAAGACTCCAATTTTTGGCCCATGGGTAGACAGCAGCAGGCTGAACACAAACGTTTTTGTCCTGGCAATGATGTCCTGCTTCCGGCTCTCAAACATTCAAATGTTGAAGATTAATTCCTGAACGGGTTTGTTTCATTTTGTTTCCACAAAGTGGGAATAACTGTCAATTTTAGGGGGTCCTGACCGCTTGTGGTAATTTTATTGCTGTATAGAGCTATATATGCAGTATAAAGAATACCTAGTAATACTATATAATTGCGTATTCATTAAGAAGAAAAAGTGGTAAATTGTACAATTTGTTTTGTTGATGATGCTTTTATTCTATTTTAAAATATCTAAATAAATTTTAAGTTACAATTAAATACATTTAAATGCTATGTTTATGTGAATTGTTTGTGCTCACTATAGTAACTTTTTCGTTGTTGTCTGTCTGTTTTGACATTCACATTTGGTATTTGCTGGACTGGCGGAATGGAATGTTATGCCGAACGTGAATGTGATTGAGTATATCAATATTAGCTGGACTGATGGATTGCTATTCCGTCCGAATGTTATTCCGAATGTGAATATTAATGTGAATCTAATTTGGTCAAGGTGCTAAACTCAACATTGATCGGCAACGATCAGAATCGACCAGGGCATCAGCATCAAAATCAATGACAGCCGCAATCAACATCTAGCAGCAATCATCAATAAACTTTATATTCTAAACTCACTCACACCCCTCCATTAGGAAGAGCGGACACAGCGAACCGTTATACAACGTTTACCAGTATTAGTATTATTTAATAATACAGGCCTAACATAACATATATTACTTATAATAATAATATATGTAGAAAGTAATTATTGCACACAATCCATAGCTACACAAAATCTTCCTAACGAAATTTAGCGTGAATCAATCAAAAGTGCAAGAGGCGTCACTAAACATGCAAACAGTAAACGCTTTAACTGCAGCAGCCAAATCGTCATATTTACCGCGACTAAGAGCTTTCGCTTCCAGTGATTCATGTTTTGCAATAAATCCGGATGAGCAAGAGGGGTGTAATATCGGATTTAACCCGGAAATGCCGAACTACAAACTATTTTACGTTTATTTGCAACCAAAATGTTTTTATCCACATTATACACAAAGAATAGTATCATGCTCTTCTAATCTTTAATCTTGCATAATAGTTTTGTTCTTCTTTTTGCCTTCTCAACCCCAATTCAACCGGACCAACTGCAACCCGGTTGCTTTGGGGATAGTTTTAGACCCAAACCAAAGTCTGAGGCTTTATTTTTGGGAGTTTTGAAGCATTGAGTTAGAGGTTTTAGGCGTCCTTAACATCAGCAATTATAGGCCTCACGTTGGAGCCGCTACACACTGTGTAGTGTATACACAGTCCCTCTTCTCCTTTAAATTCAGGCTTAAAACTCACTTTTTCAAATCCGTTTTCTGCATGTAGTCTGCTGCACTTCTCCCGCACCTACGATTCAAGCA